>VZTU01023446.1:43541-58631 GCA_013400835.1 Zapornia atra
AGCTTGTATTTTCCTAACTTATGCCACTCCACACCTTTGTTACATTGATTTCTTCCTTCCAGCAGAACTGTTGCACTGTTGGCTACTCATTCTGTGCAAGATTTTATGCTTTCTGTCTCTCCTTGCTTCATGCTTACCAGTTCTTGAGGGCATGGAACATTTGTAACTGTGTGCAGCAGAACTGTAGTGGATTTTACCCTTTATATAATTGCTCTCTAATAAATATGATTAATATTAAATGCCTGCTATTAGCCTAATATACAGTCTGCACTGAAATTAAAAATATGAGGGATACTTGTATAAATGTCAACTCTTACAGTTGTAGCATTTTAAGATTGCAAATGTCAATGTATGATGTTTAATGGTGTTTGCCTGTGTGTGAAGTACGTTATAATAACTGATGAACGAATCGTAAAAGTTTCCAAAGATCACACAAGTTAATCAATCCAAAGTTTAGATGCTTTTACAAACTACTGATTTTTTTCAATGTGCAAATGGTGTGGAAGTCAGGAATAAATAAGAAAATTCCAAAGCATTCCAAATGAAAATTCAAACTCCAAGGAATTTGGGCAGTAAAGCATTGCTTCAGGAGTATGAACAAAGATTCTCATCAGTTTAGACATCCTTATGTGGTGCTAACAGTGCTAACAGTGGAGGCCTCTCACTCATTATACATACAATTACAAAAATGGCACGTGAAAGGGGCCAAAAGGGGATAATTTTGCTTAAGCAGTGAGGATGGTGAGGAAATTCAGATTTCCCATATTTATCTGCTTAATTTCTTTCTTCTTAAATGAAGATTTTAAAACTGAGATTGCAAGAACAGGGAAGAGTCCTTTCCACAAGTGATTTTTTTCCAGTTTTGAATCCTGGGCTTTTAAAGTGATAGATCAAATATAGGAACCATTACAAGGTCATGGTCATAGCAGAATGCATATCTAACAATGCCTTTAAATTTTAATTGAAGGAGAGAATGTTGGCGCTCCGTTTCTCTGTGGTCAGAAGGAGAAGTTGCACTTGAGTCTGCAAAGGTGGTCACCTGTGTGGCATTCCAGTCTAACATGCAGATTATTTCAATTGCAGGGTCAGAATCAATACCTTGTTAGTTATAATTTGTCACTCTGTCCATCCTGTTGGATATCTGATTCAAACAATTTATGAATGCATTTTAATCCATGTCTATAGCATGAATGCAATTTGTGCTTTCAAGCCTGAATTGAGTAGGAATGTGTGAATTGGCTAAAAATGGACTTAGCTTGGATGAGAAAAAGCGGTAGTTAAATTTAAATTTTTGTTATTAAATAAATTGTTGCTGGTGTTTTGCTTTTTAGTTCACCATCAATAAAAAAAAAAAAAAAAAAAAGATTAGCTACTGAAAAAGTAGGAAAAAGTCATTCTGAATTTATGCTTAGAATCATGGAATAATTTAGGTTGGAAGCCTCTCTGGGCAGCCTGTTCCAGTATGTTTGACGAGTGGCACGGTTTAAGAAAATGTAACATATGTAACTCGAAATTCCTGTATTCCATCTTATGTCCATTGCCTCCTGTTCTGTCTTTGTGTGCCTCCGAGAAGAGTATGCATCTGTCTCCTTTGTATATGATCCCATTAGGTACCTGAGGAGCTCCCCTTAGCCTTCACTTTAGGCTGGACAAATCCAATTCTTTCTTCATACGCTATTTTCTAGTCTCCTGCTGATCTTGATGGTCCCCTGCTGTATAAGACTTTGACATACTGGCACGAGCCCTGCACTGGCACAGTACTGCAGAGGCAGTCTCCCAAGTGCTAAACAGAGGGAAACAATAATGTCCTTCAAGCCACTAGCTATGCTTTTCTTAATGCAACTCATGTATGATTTGCCTTTGCATTCACAGCAGCATACTTGCTGAATCAGAGTCAACTTGTCCTCCAGAGTCCTCTAGTCCTTCCTAGTAAAGCTGTTTTCTAGCCCATCAGCACCCAGTCAGTCCTTTTGCAGGGAGTTACTTCACTGCAGATAAAGAACTTTACATTTATCTATGTAGAGTTCATAAGTTTTCTGTCAGCCTGCTTTTCCAGTTTGTCACAGTGTTTCTGAATACAACCCAGTCCTTCAGCATGTTGATCACTTCCGTAGGTGTGATGCACACTTTCTGAGAATGCCATATGTCCCATCACTAAAGTTGTTAATGAAGATATGAAAGAATAATGAATTGAGATATTAAACCCTGAGGGATGACACTAGTAACTGATAGCCAGTTGAACTTTGTACCACCAATGACACCTATGTGAGCCCAGTCATCCAGTCAATTTTCCATCTTTAGAGTCCATTTATTGAGTCTCTGTCTCACCAATTTGCCTATAAGCATATTGTGGGAAAGCCATTAACATAGCATTTGTATCTCATGGTACCTCTTAGAATTCTGGTATTTTCTTTTAGGTTATTCACTTCACTATTCATCACTATTCCTTTAATCTAAGCAAGGCTGACATTCTTTTGGAAGTGCACACCTTGATCAAGGATGTATTCTTAATATGACAGATGACTACACTTGGGTCAGACAAATATGGGATGAATTCCATTGCACAGTTTTAACATGGCAATGTGTGGTTAGTTACTGCAGGGTAAGACTGACCAAGACGTGAAGAATGGATATGGGGCCTCATGAATATCTTGTCTTTTTTTGACTCTATGTAAATGGGCAAAACATTGAATTGGTATTGCTTTCTTTCTGGATATTTATGACAGAGGCTGATTGCTGTCATGCATGTTATAATTGATATCCTTTAAAAGTTAATTTGTGGTTTTGGAAGAGTGAGGAAGGGCTACACGAGAGCCTGTCAAAACCTCTCTCACTAGAGATTATTCAGAATTTTCTTTTCAATGGCCTCCTAATGCAGTAACTCACCTTGCTTGATAAGTTGACTGTTGCAAGAGTGAAACGTTAACTGTGCGATACCTTTATTGGTTGAACTAATCTATAGATGAAAGAATACTTTCCCATTGGGGAAATACTGGTGTAGCTACCCATAATTGCAATGTTCTCACAAGCCCAATTGATTTAATTTAGCAATCAGACAGAACAGCAAGGAAGCTTCTTCCCAGCCTTTCTGAGCTTTGATTTATCTTCATTTGGCTGGCTCAAAGAATGCTGACTATCTAATCCACATGTAGAGACTGCTCTATTTTTAAGTCTGTTTTTCTTTGTGTCCAAGGCAACCGTTTGAAGCCAAGGAAATCCTAATATCTGCAGAACTTATTCCATGTATGTATGAGTCCAACTACAACAGGCTGTCTCTCCGAGTCTGCCAGTTTATCACCAGAAACATATAGCAATGCAGATATCATCAATTTGTCTCCATGGGCTTAAAGCTGGCAACAGCTGTTGGGGGGTTTAATAACACTGCTGATGTTTAAACATAGAGAGCTGCTCTTTCCTTTGGCAGTCATTTTTCACTTCCTTAAAAAATAAGTTGTTTTTTATTTCCTGGGGTTTAGCTTTTATTAATAGATCGACCATATTAATCACAGAGCTATTCCAGCTTTCACAAAGCGCTGTTATAGCTGAGCAAAGTGCAAATGTACGTGCATGTATTTGGTCTAATTAGGCAGTTCAGTGCTTTGTTCCTGATGTTAACCATGGATTTGTGATCATCAAGAGAGTGTCAGGAAAGTGTCTTAAAGCCATGTTTAATATCAGCAAACTGAGTCAAGATATGGTCCTCAAATGCCTTGGCAAACTCATTAAAAGCATTGCAAAGTACATGCTTTCGCAGTCTAGAAGTGATTCACACAGTGTGGCTATGTCTTTCTCATTTTTTTCCACTTTTCAGAAAAAAAACCCAGTGCAGATATGTACATATGCTAATTAAGTTTTACAGCAATTAAGCTCCATGAGCTTATAACCTTATTCCTCATGGTTTAGAACTGTGTACACTAGGACTCAGGAAAAGATTTTCATGACAGCAGAAAGCCTCAAGATCCTTCACAAACCAAACTGGTGAGATCTAGGGAAAAAAACCCCAGCATTCTTTGTCAATTCTTATTACATACCTTGCCAGTATTAGACATACGGCATTCTCCCATTTATCATTTTCTTCCTCTTACCAGCTGCTCAGAAATACTAAGTGCATTAAGATATTTTTAACCTCCCCCAGGTGCTTTCCAGTTTTAGTTGCACACCTGGATTGTATTGTGACTTCAGACTGAGAGGACATCTCAGCTTGCATCATCCCATAGTGCTTTGGTCTTCAAGGGAAGAAGGCTGGGGGAGAAAGGGATCTGGGGAAGACTGCAGCTTTGCCACACTGTGGGCATGGGAGGGTGTTGCCAGATCAGGGGGGCTTCAACTTGGTAATTTGCTTAGATTGTGCTAAGGAGCTGAAAAAACTAATCATCAAACTGTATCTTACCTCAGGGAAACAACTCATTACTCATTGTTACAAATGTTCTTATTTATAAAACCTTGCTTTAGGTTAAAGCTATTACTATTTGTTGTAATCAATATGACATGAGATAGATGATGAGAGATTTAATGAAATATCTTTGTTTTTACAGAAATCACCATGGAATTTTTCTTTTGAATTAAACAGAACAGTGCAAAGTAATTGTATGGTGGAAAACCAAACCAAAACAAAGCAGCACAACAAAACCTCTGTTGCCTTTTGGCATTGCTAAACTGCACTGATGATGGCTTCCAAAGGGGTGAAGGAGGTCTACTTATTTCTATGGAGTCAAACCAATTCTGAAAACATTTAAGACTCGTTAGAGGAAACTGAGTTGTTCTAGTGGAAAGGCTGGTAAATGAATTCAGTAAACAATTAGAGGAAGTAGAAGCACAAGATAGATGATTACTCAACCTGTTCTGAATTCTTGTTATTCACCTAGCAATTTATTGGAGTTGATTCTTATTTGGCTTTCTCTTTTGGTTAATTGTTTATTTGCACTTGTGCAAAGAGAAAGCATTCTGATTTAGAAGGATTCTTGCATCCAGCTGACATTTACTTTTTTCACCATTAATGACAGTGTAATCAAGAAAGTAGGAAATAAGCCCCCTTAATTATGTTTCTCCTGTGTTGAATTCATGAGAAAAACAGCAGCGTGTGAGACTAGAGTTCTCATACTTCCTCAAATTTCTTGGAGCAGTTTGTCCACGGTGTTATGGATTTAGTTTTAGGTCTTTTTTTTTTTTTCAAGTGATAAAAAATAATAGCCTGACGTAGACCAAGACCTGCATGTTATGTGTTGGAAGTCATTCATGATCCTTGTTCTTTCTGCTCCTCTATAAACTGAGTTTTCAGCTGAATATAGCTATTTTTTTATGGTTACTCAGTCTTAGAAAGGTCATGGCAGGAGGGACATAACTGAGAAAGTCCTTGAGGTGTAACTCCCAAATATTAATAGGTTTCTAAAGATGTTAGTATCAAGCTAGGAAAACTAATATGCTTTTATAATGTCATCTATGACATTCAAGCCAATGGCATACCAGAGTACCAGTTTTTATTAATAAGCAATGTTAAATAGAGTATTATTGAAACAAAAAAACCCCAAACTTGTCTCCCATTTCCTTGCCCCATGCCTGATTATCCTGAGTTAAATAACCCTTGATAATTCATGGAGATCAGACTCCTATTACAATGCAATGATGGAGGGAAATTTTAAAAAGATAGTAGATTAATTTAATGCTAAGACATAACAAAGGAGAGTTTTGAGTGTACAAGAGTAGAACAAAGGTCTGGCAATGCCTTCCTAACTGTATCTAAAATTCTTTAAACAAGCTGAAAGAAAGGCTTTTAAAATTCACTGGAAATCTACTGGTATTATTTTAAAGGCATGTTCAGATAATTTATGCATATTTTCCTCAGTTGTATTTTGTATTTGTAGTTTCTGTTGCTTGAGTCTGTTCTTGGTTAATATTACTTTGCTTTTCTTAAAGCAATTTATTTTACAGTTGCCTTATCCATCTTTACACAGAAAAATTGGTCTTTCTTCTTGTGAGACGTTAGAAAAATCTGCAAGTCTAATAAATATCCTATGAACTATGCAAGAGCAATTTCATTAAATTACCAGCATAAAACCAAGTTGGGTAAATAGCAGGTTACAAGATACTAAAAGTGGAAATATTTTTATTTGTTTAAATGGAATTCTGACACTTGGCTCTCATCTAAACAGATTCTAAAGTCTGCAGGTTAGCTTGCAAGTATGGCCATAAGGTTTTAGCAGTTTAATTAGGTATCATTTAATATAGTAACATTGGGTCATGTTCATCAAAATTTAAAAAAACCCAGATATTTGAGTAACACTCAAATATTTGCAGCTTTATAAAACATGATACTGTCATGAAACAGGTAACGAGAAGTGGCTAAAGCTGTAGTATTTTTAGTTTGACTGATGATTTTCAGACCTAAGTATTAATTTCTGAAAGCTTTTCACTACAATCTTGACCTGAGTACAGAGGAAGTGTGAGAATGTTCAGTTTACTTTGAAATTTATCACAACAGAGGAGGATGTGGAGTTGGGAAGAGAGCATTGGGAAGGGACTTGGACCATTTTTGCTTGTATTCTAGGCTTTTTAACAATTTTGATCAATTCATTGTACTTTACTGTTTCTTACCTTTCCTTATAGGTGAGTAGAGACATCAGAGTGCAGTCGTGGCTGCATATGTTCTTGTCTATTTACCCAAAAGTCCAATCTAGCACAGCTTTAAAAACAGAATCCTAAAGCACTAGTGCCTGGTACTGTGTAGGCAATGGGGCTGTCCCAAGGACATTATAGTCTACATATTAATTGCTGGTTTTGATACTGCTGCCCAAAAGATCCAGAGAAAGTGTTGCAGAAGGCTTTTATGTAGAAAAGTAGAACATTTATGGTTATTCCAATACACTGCATGATAACAGACTAGGATATTATGTACTTTGGCAGTTAAAGAGATTGATCTGTGGGCCAAAACCTTTATTCTTCCTAAACTGATCTGATCAGCAGTATGCATTTTCAGTATCTAATCCTAATAAATAGAGTCCTGATGGAATCCTGTAAAACCTAATCCAAAAGAAACAAGGCATTTTGTTCCTCAGCATTGTATTATGGAATATTATGGTGCTAAAATACTTTTGTTAGTAGGAAAAAAAAATTCGCTTGAACTGAGAAGCCAAAATGAGAGAAGTCAACAGGTGAATTTATTTTGGATTCTTTGTTTAAAGAAAGCTGTCTTAAATTTTTGGATGCCAAAATAGTGGGAATATGTACCTGATGAAAGATTTTTGGTTTCCACAAAGCTTTCTACCACTCACCCCCCACAATCCCACCAAAAAAAAGAAGAGAAGATGAAGGCCTGCTATGCAACCGAAATGTTTCTGTGGTTTATAGGGTAGAGATGAAAATGGAGTGAAAGTTTTGGCTAACACTCAAATATCTGCAGCTGTTTTCAAAAGACAAGAACATAAGAGACAGGTATTTGGACTGGGAGTGTAGTGTGTCGAAATATACAACTATGATGACAAAGCTGAAGAAAATGAGAATGGAAGAAGAGATGGATATATTTGGAACAGAGGAGGAGAAGCTGTCAAAAGAGAAGCAGAAGCAAGTAATAAAGGCAAAAGAAAATATATGGGGTGGGGAAATTGTTCCTTTTGTAAAACAGAACTGTTATAGACCTGGGACAGTTTACCGAAAAAACTTAAAACACAGACTTGAGTGATATGTGGAACCTTTCAGTACTAAAGCTTGGAATTGGCTGCATGATTGAAAGATGCTCATTCTGTTAGTTAATCCAAGCCTTTTACAACAAACCTCCCTGCCTTTCAGTGGACTGCATGCTGACTGGTGTCTGTCTCTTCATAACAGCATCCAACAGCTCCAGAGTTTGTGGAAACAGATGTTTTATGGCAGTAAGTGATAGTAATTTTCTAGAATACAAGTTCTGGTTGTTGTGTTGCATTAAGGGAAGGTAAATCATGTTTGTTTGTTGGCTATGGGGTAGCTCCCTAGTGAATAGGGCTCCTCACTACAAGACAGACATTGAGGTGCTGGAGTGTATCCAAAGAAGAACAGCAAATCTGGTGAAGGGTCTGGAGCACAAGTATTATAAGGAGCAGCTGAGGGAACTGGGCGTGTTTAGCCTAGAGAAGAGGAGGCTGAGAGGAGACTTTATTGCTCTCTACAGCTACTTGAAAGGTGGTTGCAGTAAGGTGAATGTGGATCTCTTCCCTCAAGTAACAACCAATAGGATGAGAGGAAATGGCCTCAAGTTGTGCCAGGGGAAGTTTAGATTGGGCATGAGGAAAAAGTTCTTCATCAAAAGGGTTGTCAGTCACTGGAACAGGTTGCTCAGGGCAGTGGTTGAGTCACCGTCCCTGAAGGTATTTAAAAGATGTGTAAATGTGATGCTTAGGGACATGGTTTAGTTGTGGACTTGGCAGTGTTAGGTTTATGTTTGGGCTCACTGATCTTAAGGGGCTTTTCTGACCTAAATGATTTTATGAATTTGTCTTGGGGGTGGAACAGACTTGGTTTGAATTGCCTTTTTACTTTGGTGTAGAGTTGGTTTTGATTTTTTAATTTTGTTTTGTTTTTAAAGGACCTCTCTATATTGGATATACATGATACCCTATATGTTCCTAGGACTGGATTTTATCATGAATAGAGATTTTTCAGAATAATTCTGTAATAATTTTTTCTAGGAATGATGCCAATGTGTGAAGTTAAGGTTTCCCATAACTATAATGGAAAACTTCAGTAGGACTTTTCAGTAGGTTTAAAAATAGAATTTAGTATAAAATAATATAGGCAAATGTTTGAAGAAACAACTTTAATGTCAAATGTATTTTTCAATATTATTTTTACTTTATATAAATAGAAGATGATGGTATCATATAAGGTTGCTTTCTTGAGACTTAGTTGCCAATTTAGATACATTAGGTAAGATTTATGCTTTCACAAGTAAATTTGCTGTTAGTGTTCTTTGACATAATCATTACTTTTGGTTTTAAAGATTTTCTTTCTTTTTTTTAGATGTTTATTTTCATTCTGTCTTTAGTTAACCATCTTTTGCACTACCTTCATATTGGTGTAGCATGCCATACCTTTTATGGCTCTTTGCCCTTTCTGTCAGTGCTGCATAATTAAGCTGTTAGCTTAAAAGAGTTTTACATTTTTATTGAAAAAGTCTGGTCACTTTTGGGCTTGTAATTTTCTCAGCTAATGTGTGAAAGTGGGCATAAAGTTCAGTTATTCCTGGATGTGATAGCAATCTAACTTATTGCTAAATAGTTACTGTAGAATTTGGTTTTATAACTACTGGAAAAAACCAAACCCCTGTTAGATTAAGGGGTCACATATCAGTTCAATTTAACTTTCACTGCAGATATGTTTTTTTCCATACAGTTGATTTACATCAAAAATCCAATTTTGAGAAATTTTAGGGAATTATTTAATGAAGTCAGGTTGATTACACAGCTCAAGAAATGTAATGTTAAAAAGGCTTTTACTTACTTCAAAGTTCTAATACTGACTTTCATCGCAAGCAAAAGGAGGAGTGGGATGGAGGTGAAAGGGATAATGAAAGAGAGGGCTACAGAACTAGGTAAAATGGAATTAGGAGTTAGCAAAGAGTCTGCTAAGAATGGAAAGTGGATTAATCAATGAAAAGCCAGCACATTTTTCAAGAGTCTGGGGATAAAGTAATTCAAAGGTAGAACACTTTCCAAGAGGTAAAACTCTTAGTATGTTAGTGGTCAAGTAGAGACATGATGTGGGTAACTGGGGCTGTTGTTCACAGGCAATGTGGTATGATCCCACTGATAAATGAATACCAGATCAGTTGAATGAGAAGGTTATTGAAAGGAAGAATAGTTGAAGGAATAAAAAATAGAGATAGCAAGGGTGGAGCACAAACATGCAGTCAGGTCAAGGGACTAGCCACTCTGTACGATGCACAAAATGGCGAATTCACCACCAGCTGGTAGGGCTATTGAATCGATACTGTACAGGGCGGGATGAGACTCCAGCTAAACTCTCCAGAGATGAATTCAGGATAGAAAAGGTGCAGAGAAGAGCTACTAAAATCATAAAGAGGGTGGAGATTTTACCTTCTAGTGGAAAAAAAAAGCCAGCAACCCCCAAACCCTGTCATTAGTGCAGCCATTGTGGCTGCGAATGAGCTGGGTTCGTATCTGGGTGTATGATGCTTATGTGTTACCCAGCCTGTTCCTGTCAAAAACCCTCTAGCAGAAGAATGCTTTAATATAATGTTGACAGAACTGGGAGAGCTGAGAAATGAGCTGATACGTGGTTATGTCACCTCATTTGAAGAGGCAGGGAAGATGATCTGGAGGTTTATATTCTGATGGTTTAACCTAGCACAGCTCCAGCAGAACTGTACAACTGAACGATATAAGCAAGTTTTGACTTGTTCAGTAAAATTACGTTTGATTGCTGATTATATATTCTCAATATAGAGGCTAAACACTAGGGATGAAGAAGTTCAAAGGTCAAGGTTAATACAAATATACAGTTATAGGTATGCGCTGATTCAGATTCATTGCAGGCTGAAGATAACATTTCTAACTGTCAGAACAGCGAAACCAAAATGACCTCTATGGAGAGAGAAGTGGGTTTCAGGAGGGAGCTTGCAAAGGGATTATATGTTGTTGTCAGAAGCCACAACATAGGACTAAATTTGATTACCCAGTTCCATCATTCCAGGTGACAAAACCAATCACAAAATCACCAAATTTCTTACAATAATGTGTTCAATCAATTTTCTGTTCCTTAGTGCTTGCTTATACAAGTCTGTTATTTATTTCTAGATTTATCATGTAATAATGCTCAGTATGATGTTAAAAGGGTCTTTTAACTTCAGGGTTTTTCCAGTTGAAAAATATGGCATATGTTTTTAATCCCTCAGCCTATCTGGTTTATTAAAGTAGGTCTCCAGTCATCTGCTCCTAGTAGTACCTCGAACAGAATCTTTAATCTGCTTCCAGGAAAGCCTACATTTTATAAGAGATGTGACAGATTCTTAAGAATGTTCATACGCCTTCTGTAAGGTTTTAGATAACATGATTTCCCTTAGTACTTCTTTTGGGACTTTGCAACATGGACATATCTAAATCACAGTAACAGATACTGAACTAAGTTTTCAATTTAATGTTGATTTGTAACCACTTTTTAATGCAACAGATTTCAAAGTAATACAACAATGCCAGTTTGTTTCTCCCACATCTGAGGCCAGTAGTGGTCCTGTGACACAAATAACTAAGGCTTTAAAAAATGTGCAGTACATCTTACCAGTAAGTGTGAGCAATGGGGTTTAACTGGCAGTTTCTTTGTAAGCAGAGCTTTGAATTTTCTGTTGCTGTTTTATGTTGAAATTGTGGAGATTTGACACCCCAATGTTACATTTTACAAGGTTTTTGAAAATTTGTGTGTGTGTGGTGTGCTTTTGCAGCTAGGTTCCAGAGAGCTGCCTGAGATTTTGCTGTAAACTGGAGTGGGGGTGTCACACTGCATATGAGTGTTCTATACCTTGGTAACAGGGCAGAAAGTGTAATTAAATTCTTTCACACATTTAGCCTGAAATAACTGGAATTGCTATACTGGCCTCCAGTACTTTGGCTAAGTTGTGAATATACAAAAGTCTGCAAGTGCTGGTACATTTATGCAAATCAGCATTGCTCTGATGTGCAATTCAGATCAAAAAAATTCATTGGTTCTTCATGCAGTTGTTTCAAAGAGTCTCAGACAGTGAATTTTAGAAAGACAAACTAACTTGTTGGGTTCTTGATACCGTGTTATGATCTCATGGGGAGCCAAATCTACTGAACAGCACAGTTGGTCACCATCTGGCTGGTGATGGAAGGCACCACTGCAGGGTCCTTGCAGCAGTAGCTTCAGCTGGATTGGATGAGACTCTGAAGCCACTGTTCTTCTCCGTTCTAATAATGCCGCTGGCTGTTGCCCTCGGTCACCACCCAGCACATACATAATTCTTTGATATTGATCATCTTAACTACATACGAGACACAGTTTCTAATGACTATTTGGAAATGTCTTACCTATGTACAACCTAATTTGTCTTGCAGCACTAAATCCTTAGAGTCTGTGGAGGAAAAGGCCAGATTCTCCACCCGGGATGTTAATCAACATATTTAATTATCCAAGTTCTCAGACTAGGCACAGCAGCAGCTGCCTGAGTGAGATCTCTAGAACTGCAGAAAGGTCCCCACCCAGAGGTGTCCCATAACAATCTGTCCATCATCCCTGTAAGCATCAGCCATTAACTCCCTCATCATCCACATGAGTGAGGTAGCTGGACTGTCCTAAGGTAACAGACAAACTTGGATCTAGGCGATCGCCTGAAACTTCAGCAGGGATGGAGCTGCGCCCAGGCCAGGTCAAGATCTCAGCCTGTAGGTCAGGGTCAGGGTTAATGATGTCCTTTGCCAGGCAGAAGTATCACTGCATTACAGCTGAAGACTGGTACTCCTACCAAGTTGCTGAGGCAGGAAATGTTGGCCCTGGCAAGGGGTGAAATCTGGCCCCTGGGAGTGGGTGGGGGTCCCAGATGAGGCTGATCAGGGCAAGTAAGGTCTGTTAGTGCAATTGTGTTGACACAAAGGTACCACAGACCCCTTAGACTAGACATCTATCATTGGACTGCCTAGGTCTGAGTAACACTGAGAACTGAGGCACAGTAACCCACAGTGGAGTCTTGTGCTACACTGATGTTGTTTCTTGTACCTGTGATTTATGGCCTCATTTTATATGGTGCTTCCTTTGTCATGGATCTATTCTTAACCTTCTTGCAATGGAAGCAGTAATACAATGTAAAAAAGTTCCATTTAGGACCTCAGGCTGACAACAATGGCTTCTTTTGTTTGTTACATGCTACTCAGTTTTGCTTAAGCCCTTACCATTTTTTTTTAGCAGAGATGCTAATCGGTGCTCTAATTATGCAACTGTCTTCATGCTGCATTGTGGGTTTCATAATGTCCTATTAGAGCTCTGGTTAGCCAGCAGATCTGTCTTGCCACCAGCTGTAGGGGAACACTTTCAGAAAAGTGCACTCCCAGTGGAAGTTATTCAGATTTTAATGAGCAGGATGTTTTATGATCTTTGCTAATAAAAATGAAACTGGAAGAGAGCACTCTTTTGCCAGAATGTGTTCTTCTCCGTATTGCCAAAAATTGCAGGCTATGCATAAACTGTTGTAATTCCAAGGAAATTCTGTCAGAATATGAATATGTATTATTCAGTTAAGTGTTACAGAATGACCATATAAATAGTAATAATACTGTGTGCTGAGATGGGAAATCCCATCGTGTATAATAATACCACCGACAGAATAGAATACTAATGTGTCTTCTTAAACATTCAGTGAAAAATAGTTAGTGACCTCCCTGCTCAGCAGCTCTCTTCAGGCAAAAGACCTAAACTATTTCAGATTCTCTACTGCTCCTCCCCAGCCCCTGAATTCCCAGAGGAACAGCATATATTAAGAGCTAACTGCCTACAGCTTGTGGGCTTACAGAATATCACTTCAGGCTTTTTTTTTTCTTCTTGACAAAAGCTATTTGAAAGCATTCTTTTACTTATAAATAGAAATAGCCTGAACAGTTAATACTTCTTTTAAAATGTATTCCTGAATTGACAACCTAATGTAAAATTTAGCCTGGCTGTTGAAAACTATATCCAGCTAATAAATAAGAAAAATAATGTGTGAGATAGGAATAGATTTCCTTTCTGCCTTGCTTTTCCCAAGCCTGAGGAAAATATATTTAAACGAATTGTAATGTATGTGCTAAGGTCATACTTTAGATTCTTTCTGAACTGAGATTGATTGGTCTTACTGTTGGAGTTGAGCCATGAGTCTGTCTTGCTTACCACACTGTCTTGGAAAAAAACAGACTGGGCTGTGGGAGAATGGAGGTCTCTAATAGACTCTGCAATTAGCTTAGTAAGATGTTTTGCTATCTTCTTAAATCCTTCTTTACTCTCATTCTATAAAACATTTTGCATTATCTATCCTGGAAAGAAATTTGAGCACCTGCCATCAGTATTTTTCACTAATATCTATTTATCATTCTTATTTAGGTGAATGATGACCTGTTATTATCTGGAAGAATTTTTATGATGTTTTGCCTGTGCCAAGATTTTATTATAAAATACTTTACAGCATCTTATAAATTATATGTTTAGGCTAGGAGAGTTATCTGATTTAGTTCCTTACATCATTGTCCAATAGTTACTATGTGCTATCTAATAAGTGAGAACGTGTTTGATGCAGTGGATGTAGGAGGATTATGGTGACACTATTCAAGCCAAGTCAGGTTAAGGTGAAGGTCATCATAATCTGTTGATAGTGGAGGAACAAGGGCTACAGTTCTTGTAGGTAATGTATATATGTTTTCACAGAGGAAATATTTGAGTGTTTTATATCTTTAAGTCTTCTACTGTTAGCCTGATGATTCTTTCTTCCTTTTTTTCCTCTCCATCTGTTAGATCAACAGTGATAAAAAGAACCAAATTAAATCTAAAATATATCTCAAAACTGTCATTTGGCCATAGTTCATTGATCACTTTCTATAGTGCAATATGCAAAGATTGGGTATTTAGCTGAAGGACTAATGTTTCTTGACTAGATGAATTTGCTAGAGCTTGCTTACATTTGGATTAATTTCTCAGTGTCTGCTTTTCATAGTGATAGATCTTATTTCAATAATCTATACAGTTTGTGGTGGTACAGTAGTCTATATTGTGTTTCCTGGTCATGTGTGAAGGCTGAAAAACTTTGTGCTATAGTATGACATGGGAGGAGCTGCAAAATGAGCAGCAGGATGTAAGGCCTTCATCCTGAGGACACCAGTAGTGTAGATTAAAAATGGTATTAAACAGGTGCATTTCCTTATTACTATGTTTGAACTTGGTAGTAAGAGCTGGAGGATTTTATTTAGAGAACCATCATGGTTCTAGGGTTCACCTCCAACAATGGACCAAACCTAATGCTAGAATTTATTTCTGGTTTTGCAGTAGGTGTTCAGCTCCAGAAATCCCCAGGATTTAGTGTTGGGGTTTTGTGGTGGTGTGGTGTTTGTTGCGTTGTTTGGGTTTTTT
>VZTU01023446.1:58704-122975 GCA_013400835.1 Zapornia atra
TTTTGGGGGGGATGGTGGTGGTTGTTTTGTTTTTTTAATTGCAGATCTATACCATGTTATTTCAGGGTTATATGCAAAGAATCTTGTATTCCCACCCACAATTTGCTTCCAAGAAAGCAGACCTAAGGAAATGTAACAGGTTGGAGAATCCAATGTTAGAATAAGTTGGTATGCACTGTCAAACATTTGTCATAATCATATCTAACTTAACATGCTTTAGCATGGTGGCTCTAGGAACTTAATTTCTTTCAGATGATTTATTACATCTCTGCTGTAGCATTCAGTATTGAATAAAACTTGAAATCAAAATTGGACTCGCTGTTTTCCCCACATTCATTTTTCTTAGGGGCTCTTCTGAGTTGGAGAGAGTGAGATAGAATGTAGAGAGGCTGTTTCACTGGTTCAGCTCTTGCTTTGATCCTGTGCAGCAGAACATGCTGCTCTGTGGGTGGAAGTGTTGTAGTCAGGATTATAGTTCTTTTGCTTAGAAATCGTCTCCAGGTCATGTAAAGATAATTCCAACTGATCACAAGTCTATTGCTGTCTGTGCTTCTGAAACAGTATCAATCAAATTATCCTTTTCCAGGGAAGAAACCAACAAAATGTGTATGTCTAAAAATAATTTTCTGTTACTAACATGGTCATGTCTGGATACAATTCTAAAGAAAAAGGAGTTCAGGCAGGTGGTGGTAGACTTGAAACCTCTGACAGCAATCTTAATGTAAACTATCTGTTAATGCCTGGGGAGAAAAAATGTATTTCCCATGTATTTTCCACAGTGGTCCATGGATTATTACATGGAAGTTAATCTTTGTGACATACTTTACAGCATCAGTCAGGACTCATCTGAAGGTAGAGGCATATTCAACACTTGCTTTAAATTGAAACTCTGTTCCTGATGGAAGTCTTTTAACAAAAGGAGCTCCTGTTCATGTGAGAACAGAGTAGAGACATGGGAAGGGAGAATAGGGAAGGACCACTAGAGTTATTCTTCTCTGCATAAGGTTGAAGTTGACAATTAGGGAATTTCCCAGAAATAGTTGAGAGCAGACGGTGTTCTAGATGCAAAAGTAATTACATGATGAAGGAACTGGTGATCATGGGGTTAGGATGGGAGAGAGGAACACATAATATAAAAGAAAAATCCAACTTATCTGGCTTAATAGGTAAGGAGGAAGGAAATTGACTGAACAAGAAATGGCCTAATTTATAGAGAAAACAACTAGATGCCTTGCTGGAGAGGAAAATAATGTGAACAACAGACATCTTGGAGGACCTCTGAAAACTCTGTGGTCAAGAGTTATTTGGGAAATTACGTCTGTTGTTTTCACTTTGCCTGGAGTTTCCTATTAGCCACAGTAATAAAACTGGGGAGCAATTTGTATGGAAAACTTCAGTTAGATTATGTCTTATTTAATATCTGACAGCAAACTCTGAATTAGTAGCAGTATTAAACAGTAGAGAAATAAGTATTTTTGGGATTAGTTATAATTTGATCAAACATAGACATCTAATTTAGGATATAACCAGCTGCACCCTACAGGCATGTATTTTTCTGTGCTGGTTTTCAAGGGACACAGTTTTTTAGTTTTGTAAATCTATTTCCTTTTAGCAATTATACATCATGGAAGAGTGAACTGTAAAGCTAGAGTGAGGATGGAAGGGTTAAACTATAAATAATCTACTGACCAATATAGAGGGAGAGAATACTGAGGAAGGTGGGGAACTATCTCTTGTCCTGGTGACCTAAAGACCTTATAGTTGTACAGGCTCATTTTCATTGTCTGTTTTGACAAGAGAAATTGCTTGTGCCCTGAAAATATATGAGAAGCCTATGAAAGAGACTGTTGTTTCAACTTAGCTGGGTCTAACCAAAGGAAATTTAAGACTAGATGCATTTCAGTTGTCAGGTTCATGTTTGAAGGCTGCTTGTGTGTATGTTTGAGTGCATGTGTCTCTAGTAAGGGAGAAAACTGCCACGCATGTGGCTGTTCAGATTATTTTATACCATCATCTGAAGACCTAGTGCTCTCCACAGCTGAATATTGGCTGTAACTAGGAGTGGCAGAAGTACCTTGATTGTTCAAACCAAGTGTTTCTTCAGATAATTTTGTTGCTCCTCTCCAGTTCAATTACCTTGGTCCTTTCCCACAGAAGCCAAGACCAAGGGGCTGAGAACTGATTTACAGTTTAGTCCTCCATCAATATAAAGTCAGAAGAAAAGACTTGGAAGTGCACCTGGATATGGGAGTTCAGCAGTGCTTTGTCTACTCATACCAACGTAGTCACAGTGACTAGAATTGTTAACTGGCTAGTTCAGGAACGTCATAACAGATATGAAATGCTCTTGCATGACTTAATAGAGGTAAAGACCAAATGTTTGTTATTATTTTTATTTCTCAGACCCACTGTAAGATTTTAGCAAAACTATATACTTAATGTAACTTAAGTTGGATAAAAAGGTGTTGGTTCAAATGTGGGTTTTTTTCGCTTACAATTCTCAGCCTTCTAATACCCCTTTGAAATGTTGCAGGCTTTGTGAACACAGTGTGGAATAAATGGTTTCCCAAAGTGATTACAGTACGTTCTTCACCCTGCACAAGCAAGCTTGATATTCCATAGAGACTGCACCGAGGTCACGGCCATTACTTAACAAGTCCTACTGAGCCAGACGAGAGCCTCATCAAAGCGAAAAATGAATCAATGATTCAGGATCTAGCTGAGTCTTAAGATGAAGACAGGGTCATAAATGCAACCAAGAGATGTTAAAAGCAAAGCAACCTTAGGGGTTTCATTTATTTATTTAATTAAATGCTTACCATTATACTTGTGCTCTCAAGGTGTTGTCAGGCCATAAGCAGGCTATATAAATGCACCAGAGGCTCAAAAGTACCTTTAATAAACTTCTACAAACAAGTGAAAGAGGTTTTGCTCTGTTTAAGTAGCATACAAATCAAAGTGTCCAGGGTAACTCTATCTTTCAGAGGATAAAGATACTCAAAATATCCTTTATTTTTAAACCCTTAAAGTTGATCAATTTGTGGATGTCATTGAGGTCAGGAGGCGATATTGCCCAGTGGGGATCGACTATTTGCCTTATCCTTGGTGTATCAATCTTTTTTTAAGATCTTGGTCAAACAATTTGGTTCATATCAGTTAAACAGTAACAGGAGTACTTTTCTTTGCAGAGCACTTTTTAGAATTTAGATGATCTCGAATATATTGGATGACATTTTGAGGAGTCCAAGCTGTGGTGATTTATTGACCTTTTGGGTTCTTCATAGCAGTCAGCAAGCAGTAAAATCCAGCGGCATGGCAGCTATAGCTAACAGCCCATGAGCAAATGGGAACCTGAGATGGCAGAGAAAGGGTGTCAAATCTGAACTAGTTCCAAATCAGCACTAATTGCTTCTGGATTTGGGATGATAACTGCATTTGTTTTAAATAGAGATGATGCTGTGCAACTGTTTCTCTGCTAAAAATAATCAGGGTAAAACCACAATTGTATCTTTCCCCAAAAACTTGAGCTCCTCACCCTTCCCCCAAAACACAGTAATCGTAGTATTTCTCATTTTTTTCTTCCCTCTCCTGCTTTCCACTCTTGACTCTTTTCTTTGCCACGTTTACCTTTTAGCCTGTTCTTGTCACCTCTTGAGTAATCTGAAGCCCACCTTGCTAGTTCCAGAACTAACAGACTGACATCACTCCAGCACTGCAGTTAATGCCACCACATTTTTAGTGAAGGTTCCTGAAGTGTCACTTACCTGACTTCATGTAGTGGGTAGGTAGAGGAGTTGTAGATCATGCTAGACCTCCACCTATAGATCTGTCACTCTCACTGTGGCAGAATCCCCTCACAGATGCTACTGTGTTTCTTCTCCTGGATGGTAACTTCATAATGTTTTTTGTCAAGAAGGTATTATAATGGGCAATCAAAACCAGTAAGAAAACCTCATATTGTGCTGGATGCTGTTGTTCCCTGTGGGGGACCATACATGTATCGGTGCCTCTGGATTTTCTTCTAATGGAAGAAAGCCTGTCTTGTAGTAGAATACATAATGGATCAAATAAAACTCTGATAAAATTTAGAATCATAACTAGACTATCATTGATCATGGTTGCATGAATTTAAGGAAACACTGCTCCTTCTGCTGGCTCTCTTATTGGGCATCTCATTCATGTAGTGAACTGTCACTTCTGGAGGCATGTTAAGCTAGTAGACATAGAAATGCTTATAAACTTACCAAGTCTGAGTACAGCCCTAGCCAGATCCCAATGCTACATTGAAGTTAAAACCCAGAGTGTGTCCCTTCCAATTTCTTCCTTGCCCTAGTGTGCTCTGGTAAGGTGTGAGGTCTGGATAGCGTGATTTGGGCCACTGAGAATGTTGTGACACGTTCTACTTTTTCTAACAGAGAAGCCTTATAAGGCTTATTACACATACATATTCAGTTAATTTCCAAAAAAGAGGGTGGCAGAGCATTAAGCATTCATTACACATGTGCTATAGTTAGCTAATTCTTACTGCATCATAAGAGACAGGAGGAGACATGGTAACATTATTTAACAATAGAAAAAGACATTTTGTACACTCCTGTGTTTAATACTCCAAGATCTGATCTTCAGATGAACAAAGCCTTATTTTTCTATCTAATACGTTAATGTCCTTAATTTTATAGATTGTTAGGTTCTTTTCAGACTAATGAAGCTCAGATTCTTTCCTCCCCCTACCCCTTCCCACTAGGGAAATTGCTGGTTGCACTAATTCTATCAAAGAAATAGAGCTTACTAGTTGAGGACAAGGGTTCTATGAAAAGAAGGTATATGTATCTAATTCTAGCCTTTTGGAAGAAAAATCTTTGAAAAAATATAATCTACTTTCTGTCTGTTCACAATAGTTGTGGTTGATTATTTGAAGGGATGCTCAAAACAAATACAACAAATAGGGATTTCCAAAGGTCACCTAAGAGTTTGAATTCAGTGCATTTAGAAAGACCATCAACATTAAGCTCCTTTAGATCAATTTCTAGAGTGTCCTCTGTAAGTTGAGAATCCTGGAAGAATAAATCCATCAATGTAAAACTGAGTAGCTTTCCAGTGCAGGTGTGTACATAAATACTTGAAGAAAAAATGGGTCAAATATAAAAAAACAGAATCCTAGAAAAATAAAATCAAAGGCTGTTTTGGGTTGAAAGGAACCTTAAAGGTCATATAGTTCCTAACCCTCCTATAGACCAGCATGCCCAAAACCCCATCCAACCTGGCCTAGAATGCTGCCAGGGTAGGGGCAGACACAGCTTCTCTGAGCAACCTGTTCTAGTGCTTCACTACCCTCACCGTAAAGGCTTTTTTTCCTTCTGTCTAATCTAAACCTAATGCTAACGTCCTTCACTTTAAAAACATTACTCCTTGTGCTATCACTACACATCCTCATAAAATGTCCCTCTCTAGCTGTCTTGTAGGCCCCCTTTAGGCATTGAAAGGTTGCAGAAGGTGTCGCTGGAGCCTTCTCTTCTCCAGACTGAACAAGCCTATCTTCATAGGAGAGGTGCCACAGTCCTCTGATCATCTTTGTGGCCATCTGGACTCTCTCCAACAGGTCCATAACATTCTTACATTGGAGCCCCTAGAGCTGGGCACAGTACTCCACGTGGGGTCTCATAAGAGTGGAGTAGAGGAGCAGAATCACCTCCCTTGACCTGATGGTCATGCTTTATTTGACCAGGACATGGTTGGCATTCTGGGCTGCAAACAAAGATTGCCAGCTCATGTTGAATTTTTCATCAGTGACTACCTCCAAGTTCTTCTCCTCTGGACTGCTCTCAGTCCATTCTCCACACAGCCAGTAGCTGTGTTTAGGATTTCCCTGACTCATGCAGAGGATCATGAACCTGGCTTTGTTGAACTTCATGCAGTTTGCATGGATCCTGCTCTCAAGCCTGTCAAAGCCTCTCTGGATGGCATCCCTTCCCTCCAGCGTGTTGACTGCACACACCGAGCTTGGTGTCATCGGCAAACTGGCTGAGGGCGCCCTCAATGGCACTGTCCATGGTGCTGACAAAAGATGTTAAACAGTGCCAGTCCCAATACTGACCCCCGAGGAATGCCACTCATCACTGATCTCTGCTTGGACATTGAGCCATTGACCACAACTATTTGAGTATGACTGTCCAGCCAATTCCTTATACACTGAGTAGTCCATCCATTGCATCCATGTCTTTCTGCTTTAGAGACAAGGATGTTGTGTGTTCCTAGAACTGATCCATGTGCCCAAACCAAGAAAATCATAGTATAACAGGTTATTAAATACCTTTTAAAGAAGTCTATTAATGAGCTTTCTAAATACTTTCTTTAAGCGAGGTAAAGAATAAAAATGGGAGCTACAAGAATAGCACATCTTGCACTATTTTAATGTAAAGGACCCAGGAAAAATGAGTCCATGATAGGCCTCTGCTGGTGTTGAGGCTTCTGCCTTATAGCCACCACGTGTCCAGAGTCATGGTGAAAGTAGAGACGTGGCATTGCTTTTGTAATTGGCCATGTAACCTGGGGAAGTGAAGAAGCCATGGGAGAATGGGTATTCCAACACTGCAAATCTGTGGTGAATAGTTTGCAAATCCTGAATCAGAAATTCAGCCTTTGTAGTACACATGAAGTATAGTGTCCTACATCCAAAGGGACAACTGCCAATAATTAGGCTTGTAGGTCCTGGATGTTACTAGTTATACTCTAAGACTCACAGACTCACAGATTGGTAGAGGTTGGAGATCACCTAGTCCACCTTCCTGCTAAAGCAAGGTCACCTAGAGCAGGTTGCACAGGATCATGTTCAGGTGGGTTTTGAATGTCTCCAGAAAAGGAGACTCCACAACCTCTCTGGGCAGCCTGTGCCAGTGTTCTGTCACCCTCAGAGTGAATATTTTTTTTTCTTCATATTGAGATGGAACTTCCTGTGTTCCAGTTTGTGCCTGCAGCCCTTTTTCCTGTCACTGAGCACCACTGAAGTGAGTTGGCCACATCCTCTAGACAACTGCCCTTCAGATATTTATAAGCATCGATGAGATCCTCTCTCAGTCTTCTCTTTTTCTTTTTTAATAACATTTTAATTTTACCTTTTGTCATTGTTTGAGGGGCTCTGGATAACTGCTAGTGGTGTTAATTTGCATTAGCATCTCTCCACAGTTTAATTACCTTGGAGACCTGCAAGCTTTACTGTTATTATAGAAGAGGAAACCGCTTGGGTGGCATGCCTCTCATCACATCCAAGCCATTTATAAACCCTCTAGATGTTTGATTCAAGCTAATCACCTAGATTCTTTGTAGAGCCAATTGAGAGAAAAGATGGATTTCTCTCAAGGTATCCTTTTGAGACACCTGTCCTAAGTATTTACAAGTAACAGTTTATGTTAACAGTTTATGCTCTTTTTTTATTGACTAAGAGGCCTGTAAGTGCTAAAATTCTCAGGCAGCTGAAAGAAATCTGCTCTTGGCTACCAATGTTACTGCAGAATGTTGAGGAAGTAAAGGAAGGTTATTTTTGTAAGTAGAACTTGCAGTTACAAGGAATCACTTAATATTCTCAGTAATCTCTTTGAAAAGAGCTTCTTTCATTCTGAAAAGATGGCCCAAATGTTTTAAGGCATAAAATATGAAAAGCTTTGGATGGTTTTCAAGGTTAAAAGATGCTTTGGATGAGCATGATACTAAATATGTTGACAACTTTAAATCTTGGCTAGTGAGCATTTTAACTCATGCAGACTTATTCATGTAAGCCAGAAGCAATAATGCTATGGTGTGAGATGAACAATAATATCTTCATGTTTCAGTTTATGTTTAATTATAAGACAACAGACTGGAATTTACTTAACTTTAAACATTTAACAGTACCATATGAGACCCTGAATGGAAACATCAGTAAACAATGCAGTTATCCAATTGAAATAAAGAGGACACTCTATGGGCATATGGGTCACTGGAAGATTATAAATCTAAGAGTGATAGAATGAAAATGTGATGAGAAATTCATGTTGAATTCCTGAAACTCCAAGGGAGACCATCTAAAAGCAGAGTAGTGTTTCTTTCTTAAAGTAGATTGTTCTATTAATAGAAACCTGAAGTGATGCTTCTACACTGAAATGCTTTGGCTTGACATCAAATGTAATTTGCTCTCTGACATTTGGAAGTATCTCTCAAAATGATGGTAATGTTTAGACTGGGGATGCATCAGAAATTCTTTTCACTAGGATGCTTCTGATGTATTATTGCACTTGTTACCTAGGAATCCAGAGAAGAAAGTATTATGAATAATAAGCAAGGTATTATACTAATGTCTGCATTGTTTTCTTTCTACCAAGGATATAAAAATGTATCATGAGACAGCAGACTCCCACAGAACACATTTAATTAATTAATTTGTAAAATTACCTACTACTGTTATATTCAGATGAATATAAGTATGTATCTGAAAGCATAAACACAGCTGTGTCTGGGTCTTTCTAAAAAGATTACCTAAGAATTTTGCAGTGCAAATGGGGAATGGTTGCTTCCACAAACAGAAATGTGCTTTTCATTTTTTTCCTTTTTCATTGACCTCTCCTAAAAGGCTCTTGATACTAGGTTCAGCTCTGACAGTCCTTTTTCTGGTACAGTGCTACCAACTGCAGAAACATTTTATTACATAACTGTCAACGCCTGAGCTTTGAGTTACATCCACTGCTCCTACTTTCTTTCCCATTGCTGTCTGTAATGAACATATTTGTGTATACTAATATTTTCCTTTTACAACAAAGAGAAATACTCACTTTTTTCCCAGGACTATCGCAAAACAGTGTTCCAGCCTTCTGTTTTTTTCACCTTGGTAACTTTTGATGGGTCCAACCAAACCTTTTGCTGCTTGCTTTGAGTATACTTCTGTCCATCGAAGGCATGGACTAGTGAGGGCAGCCTTCAGGATGTTATGACACGATTGCTGTCTTGCAGACCAAATATTTAGATAATGTAACTTTTTCACCACTGGAGGTTTGATTAAATAGAATAAATAAGGGGCTTTTTTGTGGGCTTGTTAACCAACAGTGCCATGAGACGCATAGCACTCTAATGCAGTGTTGGGACCTAAGATCAATTGAGAAATACAAATGGTGTGGTTCGTTTCATCTTACTTTCTGCTTATTATGACAGTCATTGTCTAGGTCTACCAAGTGAGAGCCTTCTGCCTCTCCCTCTCTCTTGTGGATATAATATCACCATGATGGGAGAATCTGTGCTCCAGCAATACTCACTGCATGTTTTTATTGCAGTCTGAATAAAATGCCTGGAAAATGCCTGTTAACAGATGCTAATTGCTCTTAATGCCATGAAAACTACCATGCAAGGGAAGACTTGTCTTTTTGAAGTTTGATGAAAATTCGTTTGCTTTAGGAAACATACTGAAAACTCTAAGACCTTCTTTTGGTCTTGCTAAGCAAGTACTGTAGATAAAAGTTTGAATGAGAGCACAGGTTCTTTGCCACGACACCCACCATCTCTTATGTTGTCATTTTTTTGTCCATAAGGCTAGAAATGCTCCCTCCATTTTCTCCATTTTTATTTTCCCTCTGGGAAGATAAAATATCAGAGAATTAAGATGATGAGAGGATATCTTGAAAAATAAGGGTCTTGCAATAACTTACTGCCATGGTGCTGAGGATATCAGGAGACACTCAGACACCTGTTATTTTCAGTAGTGTTCTGTGCTTATCAGAAATTCCTCCTGTGGTGACAGGTGCCTCTGCATGTCTACCAGGTAAACCGGGTCCACTCTACCCTGGTGCAATATGAGAGATAAGTTTTACTGGTAACATAAAGGGGGGAAAAAAAGAGAGTTAAATGTGACTTCTAGACCTTTTACTGCAGAATTAGTACTAAGTAATTATGAAGAGTAAAGGGAACATAATCCAGGATCATACTTTGTGCCTTTTCCAGAGATCTTCACACCGTCAAAAATCTCTGACAGACAGAATGAGGATTAAATGAAGGCTATTTTCCATTAGCACCAGCGGGCTTTGAATGTGACTGTATTTAATGCTCTGTGTGTGCCTACAACACACTTTATTTACGTAGTGTGTAAAGGCTATGCTATGTTCCTTTCTTTATGCACTATAATAGGAAATGCCAATTACAGTACATATTACTTAAACACAGTTTAAGTTTGATTGAGCTGTTAATTTCCATGTTAGCAAGAGTCTGTTTTTCTGTTATGTTCTTTGATTACCAAGATTTCTAGCCTTGCAGGACACTGACTGTTACTAAATTGCTTCCCATTTTTCTTTTCAGAGAGTCTAAATCTTGTTAAACCTGGGACTATTATACCTTGACTCCCTGTACTTTCTCTGCTTTCTGGATGAAGTACCACTTTTGAAAAAGACTATAAAAATATAGCCTGTAGACTTTTATATTGATTGCAAGGGTAAAACTGGATTATCTTACTCTTGTTTTGTCAGCTCAGTTCTTCACTTTTGTCTTTCATCTTTAGCCTTTGCATTCTGTTTGCTCCAGTTTGAATTTCCTCAATTTGAAATCATCTCATTAGCAGGCAGGTCATAGACTAATAAGGCATTCTCTCGTGCTTATTTCCATCTATTAAGCATTCATTTGGAGTTAAATTATCAAGTACAGAACCCTTGGAAAACACCCATACACACAGCCAGTTGTCAGTCACTTATCATTACATGTAACTTTCCCCAAAGACACCTGTGATAATCAAAAAACTGTAGAGAAGTTGAAAGTAGGAAAATGATTGACATTTTGGAAAGCTCCTTATGCTGAATAATAACACCTGTTAGCTATTTGCAGGATTTATATTCACTTTATTTGTCAGATTGTTAGCAAGCATCCTCAGTGTCCAGTAGAGCAAAATTCTTCAGAGATTCGTTTCTTGAGAAGACTGGAGAAAAACACATTCCTTTTTACATTTTTAAATAATTTTTTTCCTTTACTTTTGCTGTTAGAGGTAAAAGCATGTAAATGATATATTATGAAAATGGAAGTCTATGACGTAGGTTAGTAATCTATGAGAAGATTAATTACTCATATCTGATTTTGAGGGCTGAGTACTGGTAATTATTGGAATGTAATGGACAAAATGCAAAAATGACCAAGAGCCATAATTTGACTCTGAAATTTCTAGCTTATCGCTGTGACATCAAAAAGCCTCAAAATTTCATGGATTAAAGCCAGTGGTGCTTTAAAAGACTGAGACAAATAGCTCTTGTTTCTTTCCCATAAAAGAAAAAAAAAAGGAAAATGTGGAAGCACACATTTTAATTAAATATCGATGTACTATTTAAACTTTTTTTCTTGTTTGAATTTGAAATCAAGACATTGAAAAGGATTGGACTTTCAAAATGAAATTCTGAATATTAGAACATGAGTATGTCATAAATGTAGATGTGTAATATAGAGCTGTTTTCAAAGTATTGTTTTTCCAGACACTGTTATTTTTTCTTTAGCTCATAACATTTATTGGAAATCCATTTATTGGATTAGGTTTGGATGGATATTTATTTTTAATTCCTAGAGGAATATCAACTTTTCTTTCAGATATTGCTCTTTCACATTGCATCTGGTGGGTGTAACTCTTGATTTCGGCTACTAGATGCATACGACAGTGAGAACAGGAATCTGATCATATACTCTTTGAAGTCTGGAAGGGCTCAAGGCCTTCAGTTTTCTGACTCTAGTCCCACAGGGCTCAACAGCAATTTACTGATGGAATATTAACTGTGAGTCAATATCTTCCCAGGGGCAAAAGAGGAAAAGGATAAGGAATAATAATGCACACAAGTAAAACTACTATAGGATTATATTTCTTGCTGGTGCGTGAAGGACACCGCTTATCGATCAATTTCAGACTTTAAAATGTCTAAGGTAGTTAAATTCTCAGCCAATGGGCTACAGCTAGATCAAGCAACGTTGTTTGGGATAATAATTCCCATGGGGAATTTCCAATTTTATCCAATACTTGTTGTTTTCTTCATTTTTTTTCTAATGGAAAAAAAATCTGATAGGAATGTTATGTAGAAATACTGGAAAAAAAAAATATACATTGGAAAAGATTGAACATTTTACAGAAGGAAAAAACCCAGACTTTTTTTTTTATATATATATTGTCTTCACTGCATGAAAACATTTTCTTATTTGTTAGAGTGGTACAGCGGTTTCAGATTAACTCTTCAAATACAAATACTTAGCGATGTGCTCAGTCACATGCTCGGACTTGTCTGGCCCTGTGTGGAGCCAGGAGTGCCCAATGATCCTGATGGGTCCCTTCCCACTCAGGAGATCCTGTGATTCTATGACTGCATTACGTATCCACAGAACAGGTTCTCGCTTTAACCACAAATTTCAGAAGAGCTTGTTGTTGTTGATTGGGGTTTTTTTTAACATTCTTTTTAAATAATTAGGAATAATAAGTTGGAGCAGTTCCCAGCCAACCATTTGACGAGGTATGCAATATGATTTATAGGCCCCATTTATTAATATTGTTTGTATAATGAGTAGTATAGTGGGTTTTTGCCTGTGTCTTTAAAAAATTGATCCATGGCTCATGACTTTCTGTGACAATTATTATACATACCAGTAAGGTCTAAGAAACAAGAGAATCTGTTTGATCAGCCTAGCCCTCATCAGCAGGCAAAATAATCCTGTCAAAATAGAGCAGTGAGTATTGAAATGGAAAAAAGATATACTGAGCACAATAAATTATTGTGGAAAAAAGAAAAGGAGCTTTATTCGGGGAAATTTAGGAAAGTTTGAATGTAGAATGTCACAGAGAAACCACTGGAGAATTAGTAATTCATAGTTAATGGTTTGTCTGCTATAAATAACATTTTATAGAGGGTTAAACCTCATCTGTTCATGGTCTGGCAGCTATTTCTGGATGACTTACAGCTACATGTGAGTACAGACTTGGGAGACGAAAATTTGCCAGTTAACAGCATATTTTCTTTGTAGAAGCTGGAGATTGTGGTTAAAAGAGGTCATTGAACCCTGTGGTGACTTGGGGAAGGATGTTCTGCCCAATTTATTTAGTGCGGTTAAGGATGTGAAGCTATTGAATTTTCTTAATGTTCTGTTATTCAGCCACCAGCCAACAGAGTTTGTCACATACCATCTACCCTGGAAAGAAGATAGAGAACTTGTCAGAGAAGCTAATTCTTAATGACTTCACTCTCTCAAGGCAATGAGGGTGTCTGAACTGGGACACCATCTGTTCAGCTGAGGTGGTTTCTCAGTCAAGCTGTGACTATGTGCTGTAACGACCTGGTCAATGAGAGTTAAGACTCCTAATTCATACTGTGTGGATGGGTTTCTTTCTGAAAGACACCAGGTTTAATACAAACCTTGTGGTTGCAGGTAGGACATATGACCAGACCCAGAAGCTTGGAAGCATTCTTAAGCTCCCAAATTTACATCCTGCTGGAATTTATTATCAGGCCACCAATAGCTTCCCTCCACCAAGGCCCAAGACAAAAAAGAACAGAGCAGTGAAGTGGCTGCACAGCTCATTTTCTTTTTTTTGGGGGGGGAATTTTGACTACAGTAACAATCATTGTTAAAGGAAGTAAGGTGGAAATTAATCACTGTTAAAGGAAATGTAGTCTAGGTGATCCATCTCTGGCAGCGGGGTTGGACTAGATCATCTGTCGTGGTCCCTTCCAACTCGTAATGTTCTGTGATTCTGTGAAAATGAGTGACAGTTTGACTGAAGTGGAGGATAAAGAAGAGATGATAGACACTCCTTGTTCGAGAAAAGAAGCCATTAGCAGGAAAGAGACCAAAGAATGGGACCTTGATCGGTGAAAAAGTGTCAAATATGTCTTAACGTTTTCCAAAAGAACATGAAAAAACTGAGGAAAAGATCAATACACATGTTCTGTTCCTTTGCCTAAACTGAAGCCACTCTCGTGCTGCCTTTAGTGTTACTTTCACATTCTGGCAAAGATTTTTATTGGTGCATGCACCAAGCATGTGACAGGCTGTGTTTCGTTGTGTTTGCCTGCAAATTTAAGGAGGGAAATGTGCTGGCACCTCAAAATGATCACGTTCATTTTGCAGGATTTCCCATTCATTTTACAGAAAAGTCAGTGTGGTCCATAAAATGCCTCTCACTTTCCCCCCTTCCTCCTTCCGTCTCAGTCTTTTTCCTAAAGTTTTTGACAGGTTTAGACGCCTACCTTGGCAAGACAGTCACAAAACACTCTAGTGCTTTGGTGAAAAATAACGTCTTCAAATGTCAATGATGTCCCAGTATGCTCATCAGTCCAAGTCTCTGTGAGAAATATGCCAGAGTTTTTTGCAGGAAGTGGGTGCTTTTTTTAAGGCTTGTTGCTACATGTTGGCCATGTAGCATGTCGGTGTAAATTTGGTATAGGATAAGTTTATTAGCTCCAAATTTTATTGTGTGAAGGACATGCTACTTTTAATCTTGAGGTTTAAGTGGTATTTTCTGTTCATTTCTGCTAGGGCATATTGTAAAATTTGCTGTGCTTTAGGAGAGCAGAAAAATAGCATGTAACAGGCTTTTATTCAAACACAACAGTAAAATTTCAGAAACTGAGATGTAGAAATTTTTCCGTACAATCACGTTCATAACGAGAAATGTAATCAGGTTTTTTTCAGTAGCACGTCTGAGGGGGGTTGCAAGTTAACTTTATGTGACACTAAGCTGGAGATTGCCAGCCTTCCTTGCACAATGATACTGCCAACTGCTCCGTGTCACCAAGGGGAAATTCCAGAACTTACAGGATTTGAAGACATACACTTACTTAAATACTCGAGCAGCTTTTCACAGTAGTGACACTTCTATGAGTGGTCAATAGAAATAAGTTGAGAAACCTTTTCATATTTTGTTTTCTCTGTGTAAATAGTGAATTTCTCTCTTCCTGAGTGGAAGTATTTGCTCTTCTTTCTGTAGATAACAGAAATTGAGATGGTAATGTATAGTAACTAAGCTAATCCAAATAATTCAAAAGCTTTTTCATTAAAATGGTGATATTAATTACTTTTTGGCTTTCCAGCTGACAACAATCTGCAATACAAAATCTGAAGTAATTGCTCATATTTGTAGCGATGAAGTTTTTCCATGTCAGGGGCATGAGTTACAAATTATTCTAAACTTCAGATTCTAAATAGCTGACAGGAAGCTCACAGAAAGAATTGAAAATTACTTACAAAAAATATCCATTAAGCTCTACAAATGGTTTATCTAACCTCTGACATAAGAACTTGCTTTTTTCCACAAGGAAAAAATGTTGACCACTTTGTTAATCTGGTAAAAGAACAAAAACCAAAACAAAACTGTGACCCCTCCTACTTCAGCCCATTTCTGGTTATTTAAGTAATACTCTTAGTAAGGATTTTGTCCTATCATTTCAGTTTCTGTGCTTCCTCCTCTTCCTGAGCAGTGTGTCCATCTAAAAGAAGAATTCTTTAGACTCCTTTTTCTTGCCACAAGTCCACATAAGATAAAAAGAAACAGTGGTGGAAAGGGGTCCTGTTTGGTTCATTGGGAAACTAAACTGAGTATCTGTGACAAATGTCAGGAGCAAGAATAATTGCATTGCCAGACAGAAGCCCATACTAAGCAAGAAGAAATTGGATTTGAAAGAGCGTTGGGTTTGAAGCTCAAAATATAGATCTAGGATTGAAAACTACAGAAGCTTTTAAAACTGTTCAGCCTGCTATCAAGAAAGCTAAGAAAGTCCTGCTTTAGTTTGGAAATGTTCTTGCATAATAAATTTAATTGTGTTTTGATCAATGCTGACTTTTCACACTTGTTAGTTAAAAAGATTCCCTCCTAACTTCAGCTTCTTGTTGGATGTAATTGCAGCTTTGGAACATTTGCATTTAATATAAGTAGGTGATGTATCCAGCAGCACCAATAATAACTGAAACTGAAGGAGAAATGAATGTAGGTTTAGGAGCTTTGGTAGGTGAAGCTCCTAACGTAGGCTGACTTGAAATTTTTTGAGCTTCAGAGACTGTGCTTTGTTTATTTGTTTTTACTCTCCCTTAAATGGATGTTTGCAAGAAGGCGATGTTCAAGGAGTACAACTTTGGCCATTAAACAGACATTTGGTGTCTACCTTATGAGCCAGAATAAAACTTTTGGATGTTTTCTTTTATCGCTTAGAGTTAACACTGAGTGTACTGATTCCAACAGGATTTACACTGCTTTTGTTTTTTGGTTTGGTTAGGTTGGTTTTGGTTTATTTTATCCTCTGTCCATCTTCTGGAATATTGAAATCTCTCAGAATCACAGAATCACAGACTGGTTTGGGTTAGAAGGTACCTAGAGATCATCTAGTTCCAACCCCCCTGCCATGGGCAGGGGAACTTACTAGTGTAAGTTCCAGATTCACCTTTCCTAATCTTTACCTACATGTCTCTTCTTCATTATAGTCCTCATATAGTTTGTCCTTGACAGAATGACGTACATGGGCACTTGCTGTAATGCAGTCATGCCATGGTAATAATATGCCTATTTCTGTATGTATCATCTCAGGTTTTCTGGTCCAGGGACACTATGGAGTTCAAAAAAACCTGTCTGAATTTTAGTAGAATCTTCCTGAATTTTGTCACTTTAGTAGCAGAAAAAGTGTGAGAATGTAGCAGCTGAACAGTGCGTAAGAGAGACGAACACACAACTTCTAAGGCATCATTACATCTGAAGTCACAGATCCCCACTCTGCTGGTACAAAGGAGGGAATCTGTCACTGAGGGATGGTTTTGCTCTTCAGGTCAGGAACAGTGCTTGTTATTGCTGATGAAAACTGTCTGGGCAGCTGACACGAGCCAGCAGTAGGCCCTTCGATGCACGAAGAAAGAGCTTTGTGAAATCCTGTATGATGTTTGACCTGTGGGCCCCATGTGTGTCTGTGGGGAGAACCTATTTCTGATGCATTAGAAACATTACAGGGATGCTTTCCCTTTTCTTCCCTTGTAATGTGAAATCGGCTCAAAATGCTCGTAGCAAATTAACGTCTCTATCAGTTGCTATGATCATCAAAAACACGCTCAAGCTGCACTTTAGCGCACAAAGAAATTGATCTTGGAGGGAAGTTGGGTTCTTTCAGACTCTCCTGCCACACTAGGTTGCCTGCAGCTGGATATGACGACTTGCAGGGTGGTGCTACTGGCTTTCAGCAAGGAGAGGCAAATAAAGGCTTGTTCTTCCCTCAAAGTGCCCTTACTGTGAGCCTGTGCTACTAGTAATCAGCTCTGCACAGTAGGTGTTTCTTCATTAACTTTTATCACAGTCCTCTGCATAGGACAACGTGATTAGTTCTGCTGTTACAGGGGCATACAAAGAAAATAATAAAACATGGCACTAAAATGAGAGAATTATTGATGTTATGAAAAATTAAAAATGGGCTTTAATCGTGTTATGAAAATAAAAGTGCAACTTACTACTTAGAAACTGTTCATGGAAAAGCGTTAATAGAAATTTTTCCCCTTTATTTTTATTTTTTAATTTTTTTTTAAGTTTTCAAACTTAATTATAAAAATTGTTTTTAATTTTTTTCTCCCATTAAGTACTCTCTTTCCAGATCTAGGTGTACTACCCATTAAGAAAAATCTTTCATAGGTTCTTAGTAGGAGTTCTCATATTGTGATAGATTGACAAATGTGTAGACATGCCATTCTTTAATTATGAAACTTCAAGAGCTTCTAATCCTCCCGGGATTGTAATCAAGAGATGTTTCAATCAGTTTCTGTTGTTCTTGTAATGATACATGGGATTTTAATTTAAATTTGTAAGTTGTCCCTCCAATCACTTGAAAAGGAAGCTGGCAGAATGGACAGACTTCTGTAAATTATTTTTATTGCTCATCATTCATGCAATAGCACCTTGATGTACACATGCAATATCCTGCTACGCTTTGGGGATGTGGATTTTAATCACTGTGAGTAGCCAAGGAATTTAATGACTTAATGACAAGTCCACCCATTTTAATGGGAACTGTGTGCTAATTAATTAGTAGAGGTTTGTCAGCTTTTTAAGAAACATTGATAACTAGGCTGCATTTGCCCTTTGGGAACGTGAATAATTGACTAAGTTTAGCTTCCAAATGGGTTGAATTGTGGGAAGTGGAAAAATTGCTGCAGATGAACAAAATTCTATGAATTTTCTTTTAATAAAACAAAACCCTCAGGTTTTTATGTTCTGCTGAACTCCATTTAGTGAAATTCAGACTTTGAGGCATTAATTTAAAGCAGGAGCAAACTAATGGGAAACAAAAGTGTACAGTACTGTTGGAGAGCAGGAAGCCTCTTTCTTGTTCCCTTGTCTTGTAATGGAAGAACTTAGAAGTAAGGCATGTGGCAAGACCCTTCCAGGGACTGATGTATTTTTTGCAGGAGAGGAGCTGGGAAGTTTAGGCAACTGAAAAGATACAGGAAAGCTCTGGCCTGTGAACCTCTCTACAAGGACTGAGAACAGTATTTTGCAGTAGGCATAAACCAAATTCAAGTTATATCTCTCCTACAAAAATAAAATTGATTCGTGTTTGCAGTTGTCACTTCTACATACAGATGAGTTGGTATCTGTAGTTTTATTACCAGAATACTGTAGATACTGGAAAAGTTCCCTTTGATTGGTTATTTTTTTATAGAATAATTTGTTTTGAATGCTTTTCATCTTCAGTCATGTGCTTGATTACAGCATATCCCAGCCTACGACTCTCCATCTTGGCTAAGATGTTATTTTCTTTCTGGAGCTTTTCTTTCTTTTATAGAATCACAGAATGGTTTGGATTGGAAGTGACCTTCAGAGATCATCATGACCAAGCCCCTTGCCATAGGCAGGAACATCTTTCACTAGATCAGGTTGCTTACAAGGCCCATACAAATGGGCCTTCAGGTCTCCTCATCTTTTTGTTTGTTTGTTTGTTTGTTTTGTCCATGAATCCATAAAATTTACTTTCCATAAGGATTCCATGATGTTTACTGAAAGTGAGGTCAGGGTGAATACACCAGCAGCCCAGAGGAAAAGGACCCCAGCACTCTGAATGCAGTAGGATTCTTGAGTAAAAGATGCTTTATGTTCAAAGTTTTCTGTCCTGATAGTTTTTTTCCCAAACAAAACATATTTTAAAAATTGTTGCTATACTGCTCTAACACTGACTTCGCTCCAGTTGAAATCAGTAGAAAAACTCTTAGAATTTAGAAAGACTTTGCAAGAGCAGTAATTGAGTTTAGTGTAAAGTTTGGCAAGAGTCTGGGAAGCTGTAACCCGAAGTTATTTGTGCTGCTAGCTGATCCTCGGATTGTTCTGTTTGTAGCTTATCTCGCTGCTAAGAAGTTTGTTTGCATTACTTGTAAGATGTGTTTGTTCTTCATGCAAATCGCATGCAAGCATAAATATTCAGTGCTTTAGGCTTGCTTTTATAACAGTTTGTCATTCAACACTGCAACCAATGAAGATCTCTATGATGTAGCAAAATATAATCTGAGGTAATTATTCTTGGAAACTTCTCCTACAGTATTTATTAAATATTTACAAATGGCAGCTAGCTCGTGGGTTTACTGCTTGTTTTTAGACCAGAATGGGGAAGCAGAGAGGAAAAAATGTCTGAAGAATTTTCCAGTACTGAGTATGTAGATAAAGCAGTACTGATTGGCAGATAAAGCGTACGTTGTGGAGAGAAGTCTCCCTATTTTAGCTAACAATTAAGAAAGATTTGAAGGTAGTGTTTTTATAAGAATGTATATGGAATGAACTAAGAAAAAGTTTTGATTTTTTTTTGTCCAAGCACCGAAGGCAGAGATCATGTGTTACCTGAACAAAACTAGGTAAAGTGCCTCTATTGATCCTGATCCAATCCCACTTGCTGAGCTCAACATTATGAAGCTTCTGCTTCTGTGGAGTGAATTAGTCAGGAAAAAATAGTCAGCATGAGGGCCCAAGATTCTGGTGGAATCACTTTAAAGATCTGCTAAATACAAATGACCGCTGTGTTGTGGGTCAGTTCTTGAATGCTGTGTTTTTACTTATGTTGTATCACCTTTCCACCCTTTTTTTTAATGCTGTTGCCATTCATTCTCATTGGTTCTTGGTGACTGCTGCTGTCATTACCTTATTTTGTTTTTTAAGGTGCCACCCTTGAATTGTACTTACAAGGTGATTAGCAGTAGACAAATGTAGTCCCAAGTGACACATCAGATGCTTTTTATGAAGTCCTTTATAAATAAAAGTCCCAGTCACTCCTTTTGAAAAACATGCTTGGGATTATCATCTATAAAGTAGCAACAATAAAAAGCAAAACCAGAAAACAATCATCATCCAATGTGAGGCAGTTTTTTTCTCCTTTGTGTTTCTGCCTCTATACAGTATTAGAGCAATGCAGCTATTTCAGACCAAGAAAGGTGGTGGGTCTAGTTCGGCAAGTAATGAAGGTTAAATTATTATTGTATTATACAAGCACAACCAGACCTGAGTGCAGACAGAAATGGCAAATTTCAGTACAGAAACTGGCTTTAATGGGAGATAATAGTCAGTAATTTTGAAATGAGGTTGCTTCATGTTAATCCTGTCTCTGAAACTGTCTCCTTGCCTGAAGACAAGGTGCTTTTCTCTGTTCTTCCAGTTTGTTGAAATTGCTTCAGTCTGATTGTGCTTCTCTGTCCATCTCACAGTGCTGCAAGGAGCTGTTATGGCTACCTGGAAGCATCGTAGTAAGGATGAATTAAGAAACTAAATACTACCACGCCTGTCCTAGAAATTGTATTCAGTGTACTCTCTTGCCACCTCCATTTGGCAATCTGTGTTTGAATTGCAGAATGGGAAATAAAGTAATTGTAATGTCCAGAAAAGAAAGGTGGGAAGAGTTTCCTCCATGTGGGACAATTTTGCCTCAAGGACACCTTGGTTGTAGATCTTGCCTTTCACTTCAACAAATCAACTAAATTTAGAAAATATGGTGCATTTGTAGTCTAAGTGTGTTGTGGAAGTAGTGAATGCTGGCCAGGAAACTTTTGTGAGATGCTGTTCAATGGTTCCGAGTGCAGAACGGAATGCAGAAAGGCAATGTCAGCATGGTCGAAGGCCATAAAGCAGCTATGTGTAGGAAGCTCTTTGTGACAACCATTCATTTTCCTATAGATTTCCTTTGTCCTTATGTTTGAAATCAGAGCTGGAAGTCAGAGATCTTTTTCATCTTCCTTTAACAACTTGTTTTATCAGTTATTAAACATGCAAGGATGGAGATTCTCCAGCCTCTCCATATTCCAGAGGAGAATTTGAGTTCTTAGGAACTCAAATATATCTTCCTGCCTTGAGCATTGTAAATATGGGGAAAGGATTGCACCAGCCGATTGCACCAGCTTTCTATATAATTGAAGCCCATAAGGTTTTGTTGAGTCTCTTTTTCTTCAAATTAACAGCTCTCATTCTGCAGTTCATTCAGTCTGTCGCAGTAAATTTTAGATCTTCAGATTCTGTGATCCTATTCTGACAATCCATGTCTATCTTAGTTTCATGCTTGAAAATAGGTCTCAATAATTTTCTAGGTAGAACCTTACTACTGTTGCACAGAGCAGAAGGGTTTTTTTTATGTACCCTGCTTGTTTGTATAGCTGATGACAGTGACCTACATCTGGAAATTTACATATGTTCTATCAAATTTAATCTAGTTTTCCTCAATCACATTCTGAAATTGTCAAGTTCATTCTGCGTGCTCATTTTCTGTCCTTTAGCTGTTTAAAGCCACTCCTACCTTGATGTCACCTGTTTTGGGTTTGGGTTTTTTTTTATTTGTGTGTGTGTACCTTTTATACAGTTAATAAAATTATTAGATGATTCTAGATCAAGATTAGACCCCAATGGAAACTGGCCTGATTCAGACTTCCAGGTTTTTTTACATAATCTACTAAGAGGCAGATAAAATGAAGTAGTTTTCCATTACAGCTTCTTGTTACTGTGTTCATATACATCATAATCCAACTTAGAAGAGGAAATGTGTTTGATGGAGGAGGCAATGACGTTCCCTGATAGCCAGTCTATTTCCTTCTCAATTAAAACCTCCTTATCTCTCTTTTCTCCAGCCTCCTATAGCTAATGGAGGATGCTTAACAGCAAAGCACACTTGTACCATCTTTTAAAAGACTGGAAATGTAAACCATTTTTTCTCCTATTCAACATGATAAATCTATCTGGAATTTTTTTGTTTAAGCATAATTTTGTACAGAATTTAAAAAAAAGAAATATGCATTTGTTTTGAGACTTACTGAAAGGAAGCTGTTTAGCAAAAACGTTTCAAAATGAGAGGATTTTCATTGGGCTAACACTTCCACTTAAGTGGAAAAGTCGATACAGTTTGGGCAAAGAGATGTCAACGCCTACTCAACCCATTAACTGTTGCAAACAAACATGTCTATAAGAGTTTTCTCTGTGGGTAAATGCACAACATGCCACTTGCATAATTCTCTAGACCGTGTATGGTTAAGTTCTATTCCTATCATTGTAGAGTGCCTGTTGCCAAAAAATCTGAGATGCTTCCAGGAAAGTGACAGTAATATGATCTACCATCTGACTTTTTTTTTTTTCTTGCTTTTTTTTTTCTTCACAAGAAGAAACTTGCATGTGAGATTTTTTTTTAAATGGGAAGAAGTGTTTGGTATGCAAAGTAACAGCACTTTGTGTTCTCAACAAAGACTTCTAATGCAGTCTAACACAGTTACTGCCTAATTCAATTTGGTACAAGTCTGTATAGAGTGTCAGGGCATTGTTGAACCTTCATTTATCAAAAATACAGTGTTTGGTTTGGTCAATTGGACATGGAACATTCACATTTAGCAAAATAAGTTTCCTTTTTACTTAATCTGAATTTCATATGTGCTTCCCAGGCCAAATAACCAAAATAAGTCTTGTAGAAGATTCTGAGCAAGAATACATGTTTCCAACCTAGCCCCTAGACATTTCCAACACTCAGATCCTTTTACTTGTAATACATCTGTCTCCTGCAGCCATACAATCTGTTTAGCTGATCTGTCAACATGCTTCTTCAGCATGTAACTACTTATTTTTATGCAAAGTTTCCAATTCTAGCTGTTCTCCATTGATAGGGAGAAGTAATACACGAGATTTGCTTTCCATTAACAGTTTCCCAAAGACTTTCAGCATTCTAATAGCACTATGTGATAAACAATTAAGGTAAACCTGGCAAACACAGATGTAACACATGCTTTTTCCTGATGCTTCCATGGACAGCTTTTTACTCAGCCTCATTCTTTTATCTCCCGCTTTCCTAAGAAACAGATTGAACTGCAAACTCACCAGAATCTATTTTTTAAAAAATCCTCATACAATGCCTCAAGCAAAGTAGATTTGAACCTGCACATAAGTCACTGGTCTGGGCACTGTGATTGTGGATGTGTCAGAATTCAGGACAGGGTGAGACTGTACAAAACCCTCCTGCCTCTAGCACCCTACCAGGCTGTAACTTTGCCTTTACAAAGGAAATATAATCATGGCATCTGTGTTGACCTTGCACCTGTTAGAAAGAAATATTGAATGGTTTATTATTTTTTCTTTTGGTTTGTGGTAATCAGATTAGTAAAGGACATTGGCAGTCTTCTTCTGGTTTGGTCTATAGATGGAACATTACTGAGACTTGCACAAAATGTATTGCCACACGCAACTCAAATTTGGGTGTGTTTATTTCAAGCCATGTTAGTTAAAGCAGGATCACTGCCTGTATGAATGCATTTTTGGTTTAGGACTGCTATGAAATTTTATGAGAGAGTGAAAGTCAGATTAAATCTACTCCTGTATTTTATCAATGTAAATGCTTCTGAAACTGAAGCAGGTCTGTTCTTTTTTATCACTTAGCCATCATTTCCAGATGGCTCACTTGAACTGCCTGTGGGGTTGCTATGTTCTACAGTGCTGGGGAGACTTCTTTGCTGGAGATTTTTCCCCATCTTAGTGACAGTGAGAAGACAACATAAGACGAGGCAGGCTGTTCCCATGCCACTTTAGTAACAAGGGAATTCTGCCTGGAGGAGGCTTGCTATTTGTGAAAACAGTCATGTTTAGTGAATGGGGTCAGAATCTGTATCTAAGGGTTTTGTATCTGCAGGAAAACTGAGGGTGGCTTGGAGAGTAACTTGCACCACATTTCTGAAATAAAGCCTCCACAGCGAGTGTGAACCAGTGAAATGTGCACATAGCAGGTTCCTGTCTCTTGCTGATCTTTGTTCACACTTGTTGCAGTCTTGCCTGTAGACAGTGCTCAAGCCATCTGCGACAACAGTCATCTCCTTCTCTCATTGCTCAGTAACACAAGAGTGCTCGCTCTTTGCACAGGTCCGCCTCACACAGACGATGGAACTGATGATGATTTATGTATTAGTTAGATCAAAAATATAAAGTTCTTTTCTTAAAATCCAGAAGTCACCGTCAGCCTTCCCATCAGAAATGGGGCATGGCTGTGAGTGGCTGCTGCATTCCCTGGCAAAGAATGGAAGATACTTTCAAAACCCTGCCTTCAACTGATTATTCTTGCTTTTCCCATTACCATTCTCATCAGAATGTGCTGCTTTTGCCCTTGCTTCCAACTAACAATCCATGCTTACTGATGGAGGTTAAATGTGATTGTTGAAAGAAATAGGTTAAAAAGAATGGCAGCCAGTTGGGTCCATACTGATATAATAAAAGCAATTACACTTAAGAGATTAGAAGCATTGAAATGGCAGCTGAAGCAGGTCCAGACTCTGAGGCTCACTGGGAAGTTCAAATGCTCTGGTTTTGTTTCAGCTTTGGATGGAGTTTTTCAGAGGAGTGGATTATAAATGACTTCTACTGGGAGAGCAATTAGAATTAACTGGTCAAATAAGTTGGAAGTAATGACATAAGTACAAAGCTGACAAATTTTGTTGGTGAATGGTCAGGCAGGAGATGAACAGTGCTTTGCCACATCTAAGGAACTAAAAGCTACTGCAAATTAAAAGCTGAATTGACGTAACAGATTTTAGTTAGGCTTGTAGATTCAAATGGGCTGTTTCCAGACTGTGACTATGAATCAGTGGGGAAGTGCAAGTGGGTTTAGGTCTTATGCATGTTGTTTCACTGTAAATAGCCTGTGATTTGAGGCCAGATTTTAAATGTCCATGAGTTCAGAAAGTAGAGAAGCACCAAAGTGAATGAAAATGTCAGTAGATTTCTAATTCCCAGTGTTTCATTGACAGGAACTACATAGCTTCTGAATATATTAGCGGGAATCTGCATTCCTTTTTCAAGATCTAGGGAGCTCTTGTGACCACATTTAACTCAATGTGTACAGTATCAAAATCATCCTGCCTTTACATAATAGCAAATTTTAAGGTTTTAGAAAGAGCTATAAATATGAAAAAAACCCACAACACAGTGACAAAGATCACCAGACTGAATTGCTGTGTTAGTTGTAGCTTGAACAATATTCACAGTGCCTAGAAGAGAAGATGGGAGAAGTTATGAGATTACATGTCTGGGCTCAGATGCTTATCAGAGCTCTATCTGCAAGTAAACCTAAGTAACTCTGTGCCGAAGACAATTCACAACTCAGTTTGTAAATCTGGCATTGCCCTAACATGAGTTCTTCCCATTTGCACACTCCTTCTTTTGCAGACATGAGACCTTTCACACTGAAATTATCAAGTGGTGTAAAAAGTTAGTCATGTGAATCGAGCAGACAATCAAACCCTAACTTCTTCACATGCTCTGTACTGCTGTGTTTGGCCAACTCCATCCCCAGTGTTTTACATTTCTGGTCGTGCTAAGCCCAGTTTCAAATACTACAGGTTCCCATAGAAGCATTACGTGCTCATACACAAGGGAGAAGAGCATACGGTCAGAACTGGTTTCTTTTGTACTTTCTACATAAATGCTGCTAATGGAAGCTTTATCTCTCTAGTCTTGCTGAAATAAGTTGTACGTTTCTGTCTTATCACTGCCTTTATTTAATTGGGTTTTTTCCTTGTCTTCCCCTAATCTTGGCCCAGGTCTAAATGCAAAATTTTTTGTTTGTTTGTTCCTTTTTTTGGCATTTGTAACCCCTGTAGGGTTTTCTAACCAGTTAGTGACTCAGAATATAGCTGTTAGGAAGAACAAGAGAATATTCTCCAATTTGCCTCCCAGTGTCAGGAGAAACAGAGGCACCCTTGCAGGGCCAGTTCCTCACCAAGAGTGGCACTGCTGTCACAGATGCAAGCTAAAGTGAATTCATAGTTACTCCTCAAGGATCATTACTGGATACAATTTACCATAAAAATGCCAAATATAACCTCAATGTTCTTTGAAAAACTCAATTTTCTTTCACTCCCAGTAGAAATATTCATGTGTAATCTTTTGTAAAGTACCTGTTTTTACTGCTTAGTACTAGGATGTGCAATTAGTTGATTGCATGTGTATCTCTTTTTTTTCTTTTTTCACAATCAGGAAATTAGTATGATAGAAAGCAGAGAGAACTGGTTTTTTTGTCAAGTTGATCTGTAGGTGAAGATCTGCAGCGAAACAGAGCAGAGGTTATTTGCAGAGGTTTTTTTAGGGTTTTTTGGGGTTTTTTAATATTTTTTTCCAATGCATACTGTTAGAACATCTCCCAGACCAGGTTTATACAGGAAAAAATGAAAGCATTAAAACCTAGGCAGTATTTTTCTTGGTGATATTTGCATGTGATGCCTAACCCCCCTGAGATGCAGTAATGTGAAAAGCAAGCTTTTGCAGGAATAGCATTACAGTTTGCAAGGAGCTGGAGCCAGCCTTTTTTTTCTAGTGACTGGTGGATCAACCAGACATTTAAATTTCAGGACTGCTAAGAATGCTTTTGTTAGGGTTATTTACCCCAGGCAATTTCTTCCCAGTGTACACTAGATGTTAGACGTGAAAGCTCAGGGTACTGCTATGGAATAGCGGTCAGAGCTGTGTCAGTCTGTGTTTGCACAGTGAAAACAACCAGTCCTTTCCAGAGCTATTTCCTGTGAATCTGTGACTTCAAGAGGAGCAGCCACATTGAACTAAAATTGGGCCTGTGCTTAAACATGTACTGAATTGAAACTTAAAGTTAATGTTCTATACAAGTAATTGCATCCCAGTGAAAGAATGACTCCTTTTCAAATGCATTCACTCAGCTCAGTAGGAGTAGCTACACCTTTATCTTAGGCAGTCCATTTTTAGAATGACTTTATCTAGTGGCAGATTTTCATAATATGCTCATTGCTGGAGAATATGTGCTGATTAGAAATCTGTGACACTGCTTCTGGACTCTGTTCTAATACAGACTGTAAATTTTGCTGAGTTGAATACATCCTGGAGCTTTTAAGTAGCAGTCAGATAGTTCGGGCAATGTCACTTGCTCATAAAAGACAGGTTAAAATTCAAATGGTGATACTGAAGTCCATAAACTGGGTATGTTTTTACCGGGGAGAGAAGAAGTTGTGACAGGACGACCTCCAACTTCCCACATATATCCAGTGCAATAGCAGTGGTTTTGATGACATGATTTACTGTTTCTTTTGCCATTCAAACTCCTTTTTAGTTCTGATTTCTGATTTCCCAAAACCACTTCCATACTCTGGAAAGATGTTAATGCTGCCTGTTATGGCTTAACCCTACGTAGCCACTCACTCACACCCACCCCCAGCCAAATGGGGGAGAGTATGGAGAGACAAAGGCAAACCTCATGGGTTGGGATAAAGGCAGTTTGCTGGGACAGCACAGGGAGAAGGAAATAACAACAACAGGACTTGTAACAGAATATACAAGACTCGCAATGTACAATTCAGTTTCTAACCAAAAACTGTACAACTCAGACTGTGTGCTCAAGACCTGTCATGAACCCATCTTGGAACCATGCCGCCTCTCCCGACTAGCCCCCTTTTACACTGAGTATGACATCATGTGCTATAGAATACCCCCTTTGGTTAGCTTGGGTCACCTGTCCCACCTTTGTCCCATCCAAGCTTCTGGTGAAAATTAACCTTATCCTAGCCAAACCCAGGACACTACCCATCTTCCCAGTTTTCCACTGAAGTAAAATTAAATTTCAGTTTAATATTTAGGGCCTTTCCTGAGTGGACAACTGTGTGCTACTGATATTTATTATCTTTAGAGATCTTTTTTTCAACAAACATTTAAAGCTTTTGTGTAGAAGTCTTAGTAGTATCTGAAGGGACCTGGCGTTTCTGTAGTACCATGTCATTCCTCCAAGTTCTGTTGCACTCCTTGTATGAGGATTGGCCAGTCACACTCACCCCAGGGCAATGATGATATCCTGTCATCCCCTCCCTCACTTTTGTAATAAAAACTTTTGGGAGCAGGGTCTCTTCCCTCTGTATAAAAAGAAATTAATGTTTCTGTTTAATCTCTGTTTAAGAAGAAATTAATGTCTTACTCTAAGTTGTCCCCAGACTTTCTGGTAGGATTAGTGCAGTTTTAGCATCCAGAATAACAGTTTTGTATATGCAATAATCTCATTTCAACCCTGGATTTTTGTACCGATATGTTTTTCTACAAGATCCTCAAGATCCTCAAATTCTTCATTTTAAGACAGTATACATACTGTCAGAATCCACAGCCATTATTTTCAATTGCAAAGGTATATTAATCCTTAATATTCAAGTTTCGTTAACTTTCTCATTTTTTACCTGTATCGAATTCCATATAATCTCAAAGGAACAAATGTATCATGTTAAAAATTTTAAATCTAACTCATAACTTTCCAAGGCTTTTTCAAAATGAAAGGGATTTGTATTTCCTCATGATGCTGTATTTTGCTTTCCTTCTTTTCTGGGAGCATTTTAACAGTCTCGCTATGGAAAACAACGCCAGCTTGTTTAAAGGAATAATTTCAAACCAGGAAGAACAAAAGGAAAAAAATTCTTTGAATGTCATAGAATTGCAGAATGGTTGAGGTTGGAAGGGACCTCTGGAGGTCATCCTGTCCAACTACCCCTGCTCAGGCAGGGCCATCTAGAGCCAGTTGCCTAGGTCCACGTCCAAATTGCCTTTGAATATCTCTAAGGATGAAGACTCCACAGCCTCCTTGGGCAACCTGTTCTAGTACTCAGTCACCTTCACAGTGAAAAAGTGTTTCCTGAAGTTCAAATAGAACCTCCTATGTTTTGTTTTATGTCCATTGACTCTGTTCATGGGTACCACTGAGCAGAATCTGACTTCATCTTCTTCAGATATTTATATATATTGACAAGATCTTCCCCAAGACTTCTCTAGTCTAAACTTTCCCAGCTATCTCAGCCCTTGCTTGTATGACTGATGGTCCAGACCCTTAATCATTTTTGTGGCTCTTTGTTGGACTCTGTGCAGTATGCCTGGGCAGTTTGCTTCACTGCATGACTGTCCTCACTGAGAAAAAGTTTTTCCTTATATCCAGATAGAACTTATTGTCTCTCATCCTTCCACTATGATCTTTTAAAAAGAGCCTGGCTCTGTCTTCTTGATAACTTACCGATAGATTCTGTTAGCCTCCTGCTAGGTACCTCTGAACCTGTCTCTTTTCCTGGCTGAACAAGCTCTGTTCTCTTAGGCTCTTCTCAGAGGGCAAATGCTTCAACCATTTGACAGTCTTGGCAGCCCAGTGCTGAACTTGCTTAAGTAGATCATGGTCTTTCTTGTATTTGAAGGCCCAAAACTGAACATCATATTCTATATGCAGTCTAACAAATGCCAAGGGAAGGAAGACAATTGTTTTTAGCTATTTACTGGCTGTGCTCCTGTTTATACAGCCCAGGATGTTGTTTGTCACTTTTACTGGCAGAGCACACCATTGTGTCATGTTCAGCTTGCTGTCTACCAAGACCTGTAAGTTGTTTTCCACATAGTTGCTCCTCAGCCAGCTAGTCCCAAGCTTGTATCTTCAGCAGCTCTGCCTTACCAGGCCTTACCAGGCACGTGACTTGAGATTTGTCCTTGATGAATTTCATTATATGTTTGTCTGCCCATTGTTCCAACCTGTCCAGGTACCTTTGGATTGCAGCCCTGCCCTTAAGCATATCAAATGCTCTTCTCAGTTTGGTGTCATCTGCAAATTTGACAAAAATGAGCTTTTTCACCTACTCCAGATCCTTGCAAAAGATGTTAAACAGGTCCCTGTGATAGTCCAGATGATACTGGTCTCCAGGTAGAATATGACCCATGATTGCTACTCTCTGATCCCAATCATGCAACCAGTGTTATGGGTTTTTTTTTTTACTTATCTAGCTGTCTGCTCGCTCAGCTCATATAATTTTTATTTGGATAGAAGAATACAGTGGGAGACAATGCTGAAATCCTAGCTAAAGTTGAGGTGAATGACATCCACTGCTCTTCCCCCACCCACAAAGTCAGTAATTTCATAAGATTTTTTAGCATGATCTAACCTTGATAAACCCGGGCTCCGTGTTCCCAGTCACCTTCTCCATCTTGTACCCAGATATGTGCTTCAAGAGGACTTGTCCCATGGTTTTCCAAAGAACCAGAGTGAGGATGACTGACCTGCTGTTCCCTGACTTGATTTTCCAGCTTTTTCTGAAAAAAAGTTACGCTATTTACCTTGTTCTAGTTGTCATAGATCTCCCTCCTTGATTTCCTGTAAGTTGAAGCTGTGGTTTGCTGTTTCCAGACAAGTGAAATAAGCAATCTTTCTGTTTCCAGCAACTTCCCATAAGTCTCCACTCAGCCTTTTTGTGGATTTAGAGAACTCACGTTAACATGGAAATTTACCAGAAGAAAAAAGATTTACTTTTATTTTGATGAGATACTAATTTGAGAAGGATATGTGTATCCTCTATTCTCCTTCCTCCCCCTCTCCCCCAGACAAAATAATTTGTAGCTTTTTCTTAAAACAGCTCAAGAAAGTGTTTTGAAATGCTCCATTTTAAAATAGACCTCTGATGGAAACAAGTTTTTTCTTTGATTATGCAAATGTAATGTTTTTGGCTGAAATGTAGCAGAAAAAATAAAGAGTTTGGGCCCAAAAAAATGAGAATCTTACGTTAAGAAAACAATATACGTCTGAGGTAATATTTCATCTGAGACACTTGGGTCCCAAGCAGATGCTAGTACTTCTAATGGTTGCCCATTGCCCTGGAGGTCTTGTTATATAATGGCTGGGGAGGAAGTAAACACAACTGCAAATTGTACCTTGGCCAACATCTTTGTTTCTTCCTTAAGAAAAACATTACATTTCAGATTAAAAAAACTTCAGAGTAAACCTGTATTTTACAAAATGTATGTGGTTGGGCTTGATGATCTAAAAGATCTTTTCCAACCCAAATGATTTTATGATTCTGCTGCAGTGCTCAGAAGAAGCTATACTTCTTATGCAGCTTACTTGAAGAAGTGGTATCTCTGCCTAGTTTTCATTCTATCACAGAATAACTTTCAAACCTACTAACTGAGACTGAAGACCTACAAAAGTGTAAAAATCTCAAAAATTTACTCACTCTTACAAATTCCATAAAAAGTACGGACATACAGGGTGTAGAGAAGAGAAAATAACAACACAAATGTTCTGGTAAGAAAAGAATTAAACTATATTATTAGATACTATGGAGTGTTTAATGAAAATATTAAAAAATCTTTGTAAGACTATAACCTGGCCTGTGAAGCAAACCACTGTGCATGTTGATGTGTAGAGAAAATCAAGCTTCATTAGTTACTGATGCATAGGAATCATAGAATGCTTTGGGGTGTAAGGGACGGGTGTAAGGGACCTCACAGATCTTATCGTTCCAACCCCCTGCCATGAGCAGGGACACCCTCACTAGACCAGGCTGCCCAAAGCCCCATCCAATCTGGCCTTAAATGCTTCCAGGGGTGGGGTTTCCACAACTTCTCTGGGCAACCTATGCCAGGGCCTCACCACCCTCACATTAAACAATTTCTCCTGATCTAAACCTACCCTCTTTCAGCTGGAACTCTGTTTGAAATAAGATTCATGGGGTGAATATTTCTTTGGATAAAAGCCCTGAAAATCTTTCAGTACTATTAAACACCCTTTAAATTAGTTGTATACAAACATTCTTGGGAATTATTTGCCCCCAAGAATGTTTCTGAAATGCAAGTCTCTAATTCTTTAGAGTGTTCATGGAAAGGTTAAGGGTGGGCGTACCTATACTACCTCTTCAAAAAAGCTTTTGATTTTTCCCACCTCCTCTTACTCATAGAAGTTAATTTATGCAATTAGGGAGCAAACCCAACGTGATACAGGTGATCACACCCTGCAGATAGCCAGAGCGTATTATGCTCCTGATTAAAACACCCAGTGTCTTCTGTTGGTGCAGAGGCAGGCTTGAAGTGAGTGTTTTAGGAAGACCAGATGCAGCAATCTGAGCATTTGGCAAACATTTGTAAATTCTATGAAATAACAAAACCAATGAAAATAAAGCTGTTCTCTGAGCAAAAAAAGCTAAACTAATTGAATAAATACAAGAGTACAGTAGCAAATGTAAAACAGTAGGTATAGGTTGTTCTGCAGTTATGTTATTCGGTAATTCTGAACGTTAATCTCTAGTGGTGGCTCAAAACTCTTGGTTTTACTACTTATTCATGTACAGAGTTTCAGGCTTGATGACATACAAAAGACCTATCTGAATTCTATAAGAAGAACTGTCTAGCTTAAGGATTTGACTAGATTTTTCCAAGGAGAAGTTTGGAAAACAATCTTTCCCATCTTTTTAACATCAAAGATGAATGATAAAGATTAGAAGGTAAAGTTATAAAATCTGGTTTATTCTCTCTTCAACTATTCCTGTCAGTTTTTAAAACTTCGCAGAGTCATTATGGCACTATGTCACCATGAAACTCATCTGAGAAATCACAGCTTTCACTTCAGTCAGAAGACTAAAAAATATCATTTAGGTATTGGTTTTCAAACTGGTCTAGAAACTCCAGTTTCATTTCCAGAAAGGGAGAGCTGGCGACTATAAAGAATTTTTTTATTTTCAAGTGTAATGATTTTCAGAAAGAAACTCTCTGGGGAGGGGGTGAGATGCTTATGACCAGAGGTTTTGAAGACTAGACTAGAATCTGTCTGCATCAAAGTGGGAGTGCTTTGCTGCAGTGCTTTGCTGGAAGAGGAACTGGTTAATATGTGGAGGTCTTCTTCTAAGACTATGCACTTCACATTCCTCACCTGTCCTGTATATGTTTCTGTGCCATGCATGTTATGTAACAGTAAAACACAACAAAGTTTATACTGCCAAGCACTGGTGGAGCATGTTCTCCAAATTGGTGAAAGAGTCTGCTCGTGGTCCTGCTGTTCGAAAGTTTTGGAGTGGGGTGGGTAACTGGAGACTCCCCAGCCGCTTGCTTCTGTGGATTGACACGGAACAAGAGAAATAGAAGGAAACAAAGAAGGGTTTTGTGATCACTCAGTCTTTGTTGCTCCAGAGCAGAATTTTCTATTCTTAGGTAAAGCTCATCAGAAGGACCCAGAGTGAGAAATCCCTCTGAAAATGTTGTGGTTGAAGTAGTCTGGACTTGTTTAAGAAGTTCACTAACATGGAAGACATGTGAGAATCAGTAATTAACAGTGTGTGATGTGGTACTATTTCTGTTCTGCCTTTGTGTCTGATTTTCTATTTGAGGCAATGGACATGTTGATAGGACTAAATGAAGAAAAGAGCCTGTAAGACAGTCAATTTTTTCTTTAGTTTCTAATGAAACGCCTATCAACTGCTACTCTTCTTTCTGCACCAGGACTTGAAGTGCAATGTGAAAGTCTAGCCATTGAACATTTACCTAATGAATGGCACCATAGACTGGGAATTTTTACAGGAAACACTAGCTTGTGTTTCTTTAGATAGTATTAAGGGATCATGAGTATTTCCAATGTTCTGGCAAAGATCACTAATTCAAAAATATTGGTAGCTTTCATAGTTTCCAAAATGCAGGTTATACTCAAAGATATTCCATAACATCTTTCTCATATGGGCTGCAGCTCTTACCTTTGATCTGAAAAGGTCTGGAGTGCATCTACCAGTTATCATTAAAGTTCTCAAAATATTTACTTCATATTAAGTGAGGCCTTAATTAGAGTCTCTGGGGTTACCAAACACTACTGAAACCTTGAACTACTCATAAAAAGTTGCCTTCAAAAATTAATGTATGAAAACTGTTGGTGCTTCTTGTGTTGTATTAGATATTTCATTGCCTTATTTCTGGTGAACTATGAGCATGCTCTATCTTATGCTCTGTTAGTGAAGCAGAAAGTAATCTGTGTACAAAACTAGATGAAGATGCTGAACTAAACCGGAATGGCAATGCTGGAACTTTTGCCAGGCAAAGAATGGTGAATGTGAAAGTAGGTAACTTCTGTTACAACAAGCAGTGCCTCATTTTCCAAATGCCGTAAAAATCCCTTGCTTGTACACAGATTTCTCATACAGATTTCAGATTTGGAAAAAAGCTAAACTTTGCATGTACAGTATAGTAATGCATTGTTCTGCCTGTGGTAAAAAATCAAGCTCTTTTTGGAGGGGTTTTTTCCCTCAGAACTTTTAAACATAGTTGGGACTGTTTTAAAACACTTTTGGCTTCTAAATGGTGAGCTCACTAGCGCTTTTATGTAGTCTATTAAACCTAGGAAAGATTATTTAATTGTTATGGGAGACTGGAAATGCAAATAAAAGTCATGGAAATATTCTGCATTATGAGAAGTGTTTGAAAATTAGTTTGAAGAGAGGACATGGTTTTGTCTGTATCTCCTAAAGTGAGCAGTAGGAAAATGCCTCAACGTCTTGTAGACAATGTAAAATCTATTGATGTGGAAAGCAGCAAAGGCAGAAAATTGCATATGTCATAATTTGTAACAGAGTGAAGTTCAAACAGCCTGTTTGGATTATAGACTGCCATAAATATATCTATGACATGGAAAGCATGCCAGCTGAAATTATAGAGGATTTTCTTAGTCTGAGAAACACATATTCCAAAGATTGTTTCTGGTCTAATTCTTTCTATTCCAGGAAGACTTAGCTGGTGAATTCAAAATATATTTGCAGTTCCATCACAATTTTGGTGTAGAATATTTAGCATGGGATGTTCAGACTGATGCTTTCTCTTTTTACACCTTACTCACATCTTTTCTGTCCCTTTGTCCTTAAAACAATTTCCTGTCCTGTATTTTTAATCCATCCCCTTTCTTTTATAGAGGATTTTTAAAATGCTTTGAAAAGGTGTTTGGGGAAGGGTGTTTGTATGGATGAATTAGAGCTTTACCTCCTAATCTAAATGCCAACATTCAGAATCAGAACTTTTAATTTCGTTTTGGTTTAAATTATTCATGTTTTATGTGTATGTGAACAATTACTCTCTTTCAAAATCAACTGCATACTGTCACTGTCTTCATCAGCAATTTCTGCTTTCACAAGTGAGCCTTTCTGTAGCAATGGGAATGAAAATAGGAACAGTGCTATATGTATCCAACTATAATCTCTAAATATAAAGGAGAGATTAATATAAATGTAGAGGTTTGACTACCGTCATTCACATGGTTTAATGTGAAACTATAGGTAGATGCTTCTGTAATTCTTCATAAGCTGACTCATGTGATTAATTGTTTTTATTAGACTACTGTAATAAATATGAGATGGCAAATAGTACACTCTCTTAATTGGCTGTATTTGGTGTTTTCAGTAGCAGTGAATTTCATACTTAGTTTTCTCCAGACATTCTGATGGGGTAACAACAATTAAACCTATCACATGCAGCCTCCCTAAAGATAAAATATTTGTGCTTTCTAATGGTAAAAGTTGTTGGAAGTAAATAACACAGCAATCATTGGCAGGTTATTTTCATCCTTGATGTCTAAAGTGATGGCTGTTAAATTTGCTGCTAAATCTTTTAAGCAACACTCTTTTTTAAAATTTAAGCCTAATTCGCCTCTTTGCTACAAAAATGTATTTAATGTAACAGATTTATATGCTAAGATTAATTAGATTTCTCACTTAATTGTGTCTGGGCAAAGAGCAGGACCTAACTGCATACTGCCACTCTTGCAAATGTAGCGTTATGTCACCTTCATAAACTTTTTGAACTAGTTTTTCCCTCTTTCATTGATATGCTTGGAGAATTCCCAAACAAAGACACAGTTAAAGCACAGCACTGACCATCTGAAATACAAAATCAGTGTAGTTTGGAATTGATCTTTGTATTTCTATAAAACAGTGTTTAAATTTAGGTTTTGTTTGTTGATTTATTAGATGCAAGATCCATTTATTTGCCTAGTTTATTAACAGATAGTACTACATATATAACGTGGCGATAAGCAAAACTTAGTTTGGATCTCTAAATACTGATAGAAGACATGAATATAATAGATTGCTTTTTAAAGAAGAAATGATGGAGTGTTGTTTTTATATTTTGGTAGATATACTTACTACTACTCCCCAAAATGCACATGTGTGTGTGTGTGTGCACACGCATACACACACAAACAGACGAGCTGACTTTCCTCTCATGAAAGAGGATGATTTTTAACCCATGTAGATCAGAACTTCAGGCAGAATAATGAAAATGATCAGAAACTCTGGGAACAAGAGTTGGTGAGTTTAAAATTAGTCAAGAAACAAAACTTGTAATGTTATATCTGCATTTAAGTGAGATTGTGCATATGGTTTACTAAGGTCTGGAACTGTTTTGGGGGATAAAACACTGGGCAGAAGGCCTGGGGAGGGTCTGCACAAAGTAGGCTTAGGTAGCCTGCATACTACTGAAAAGTGCTGACCCTTGGGTCACGGAGGACTCTGTGGAGGACCTCCCTGCACAGGAAAGATGCTATGTGCTTGAAAGGATGCCCTTTGACCAATGGTGCATTGTAGGGGGTCTGCATGCCTGACCTGAGTCATGACGTACCACCAAGTTATAGTTATGGCTAACGCAACTTATTTTTCAAATAATGCAGCAGAACAGGCTCTTTGGTTTATGTTATGACAAATTAAAGATGTTACTGAAGTGAATAGTAATTCATTTTACTATGACTTCCAGCCTGCCATCAGGTAATAATGACTTTGTCACTAATGATTTTGTGGGAGTGATTTCTTTTTACATAACACCTGTCACACAGAAGCATCCCAAAGTGCTCTATAGCCTAATTTACTGATTAATCAGAAATTTCTTCCTTCTGTAGTAAAATTCAGCTTTGGATGAAAGGTGGAAACTGTGTGCTACAGCTCAAAATCTACTTGCCAGAGATAGATGGGAAATGAAAATGCAACTTGGTAGGGTTCAGGTAGGACTATCTACTCCTGCTAAATGATAATTTAGCTACAGCTCATAAGCACATAAACTGTGCTGTACAAACTTCCAGATGAGGAAGGAGACCTTAGGAGTGGTCTGTGGAGAGAAGACAGTGCAAAGTGAAGGGAAGATAAGGTTCTGCATACAGGTGTATCTGGGTTGTGGAATGGGAAGGCAGGTCAGAAGATCTGCTTTCCGAAAGACACCATATCCTAGCCAGTGAAGTTATGGGGTTTCCTTGTGGAGGAAGTCTCATGCTGCAGTACCATATAGATGACTGCTCATGTAACTTGCAATTATTTTTAATTTACAAGTTTGCTATCTGGAAGATTCAAATGTGATCATTACATAATACCAATGGGGAAAAACATAACATAAATACTTAAATATACAGATGTATTCTCAAAAAAGGAAGAGTGGGAGTTTGGATTTCTCTTCATCAGACTGTGAGATTCTGATGTCAGTGGAGAATGATGGAAACAGGAAAACCCTCTACACAGTTGTGAAATGTTTACTGTTTATAGGCTTGGCTTGAAGGAGGCATTATACTCTGCAAGTTTCTTCTTGACCAACTTCTTGTAAGTGCCTTCTGCAAAGAGAGAAATAGTCTCATGTAGAATATAGGAAGCTCCACATATAGTAATATTGATTAAAAGATGACTGCATGCTGTAAAATACTGTACAGATAAAACCAGGACATTAAAGTGGGGGATACAGAGGACATTGTCTAAAGTCCTGTGATTGCATTTCAGATATTTTAAGCTTAGAATTTTATTATTTGTTGTGCTGATGCACCCTTCAACAAATAGTTGTGCTTTTTATTAGATGGCAGTGTAATAGTAATTTTTTGTCTGTTTATTTCCTTTTTAAAATAAATGTTTATTTTTATTTCTGAAGTTTATTTTGAGACAAATATTCCAAGGATTTTGTATACTGTTCTGATGGCTGAAGAACCTTAATGCTTCTATTTCACATATAATCATAGAATCACAGGATGGTTGAGGCTGTAAGGCAGTTCTTGAAATCATCTAGTCCCACACCTTGTAGAGGGCATGGTCAGCTGGAGCAGGTTACCTAGGACCATGTCCAATTGGGTTTTTAATATATCCACAGATGGAAACCCCACAAGCTTTCTGAGCAACCTGTTCTGGTGTTTGACAGCCGCTGCAGTAAAAAATGTATTTTCTTGTGTTCAGATGGAATTTCAACAGTAATCTCCATCACAAAGTGAACAAAGAGATTCTTTAAGTACAATATTGCTCTGAAAAATGGAAATGATTACTTCTGTTCTAGGAAAGGTCAAGAGAATCAAAGGATTTTTATTTTTTTTTCCTTTTTACTCAAACCTGAATGATTTCTTTCCCCTCTGAAACTGAAAAAGTTGTGTTAGGAAATAAGAATAAAAACTCCACGGGAAGTATTTTAGACAAGTTTTCATTTCTTTGAGAACTGAACTCAAATAAGAGTAACTTAAAATGCTATAGGATATGAATGAATTCTACTGTTCTTGGCAGGAGGATAACAAAAGACTCTTTTCAACAGTCTTCAGGTATGGAGTCTTCTCTGAGAAATGAAAAGCAACACTGATAAAATTATAATTGTTAGGATACTGACTATGCCTGCTGTATATCAAGGGTGAGTCTGAAGAACTATTTTGAAAAGTTCTGGGAAGCAAATAATTTTTCTGTGATGTGATGTCCCAGGAATGCAAAGTTTTTCAAAGGAATCCATTTGCTTAGTTGCCTGAAAATACTTTATGATGCTAACTATGGCAGCTATCAAGTTTTTAAAGATCAGTTGGAGTGAATTTTATTTTTCAACTCGTACAGTGATAGAAGACTGTTTGAGTTACTGTGTCTCATTGGGGGAGAAGTTTTGGTGCCAGTGAAGGTAACAGTGAAAGTAAACTTCAACGATATCTTGATTTCACCTTGTGACCAAGCGAAAGAGTGCGTGAAAAGGTGTGTGTTAGGATATCATGTGTGATGTTGGGTGACGGACAAGAGAGCATGAGAGACAATTTCATCATAAACCTATTCAACATCAGTGTCAAGGGAAAGGCCACATCTGACAATTCTGCACCTGAATGAATTAAAGGGTGTCAGAGTGATTCTAGTTCTTTGTTGTGTCCTTAGACAGCACTTTTTCAAACTTAATTACCTCCATTTAGGCCTATTTAGACAGCTACAGGAAATAAGCAGCATGGTTGTTCAGAGACTTTTAGCTCTGTAACTATTATCCCTGAATGCTTTTTAATTATAATTTTCCTGTTCACTGTCATTGGTCCTGTAAATAGTTGTTAGAACTCCTCGGACAAGACATTTACACAAGGCCCCCAAACAGTTTATTTATTTGTACAGTGTTTACCTAGGTTTTCAAATTATGGAATGGAAGATAGATTTACTTAAAGAGAAACCCAACCCCCACACCATCTGGATCGAACCAGGAATTTGTCAGTTTTACTGTTCTAGAAAATTGCTTTGTATTTTGCTCTTGTTCAAAGAAAACCTGACCTTTTTAGAGAAACCAATTATGCCTAGAAACCCAACATGATATTTGCATGTTCTAATAGTTCCCTTTGTAAAAAATATTTTGGAAATGTTGACCCTTCTGGAATGCACCATCAACTGTGGGAGCTGGAAGGCTTCATACTGACTTATAACAGCTGAAGTCGCACAAAATTATGCCTTATGCTGATTTTCATTATCATATTTTCTGTGGGTGTTTTTTCCCCATCAAGAAGCCCAAGTAAATAAAACGCAAAATAAGATAGTTTTGCACACAAGGTATGCAGGGCTTTGGAGTGGACATTTTATAAGTGAGTAAAGGTTCCTTCTGAATTGTTATGTAATATAAAAGCCTCCTGACTTAGAAAGAAAACTGGATTACACTTTTCTAATGTATTTTTCAGTAACATTTAAAAACTGGTTCATTTTCCAAATGATGCAATAAAGAATATCAAGCTACATCTTCTAGAACATGAATTTTAATAGCTCTGCAAAGTTCTGATGTTACAGATTCAGATCACGCTTTGCTTTGAATGCTGATTGTTTTTACCTAGTCTTGAAAGACGTAGTTACTCTTATGGGGACTTTTAACAGAAGTAACAGAGAGAAACAAAATATGTCTGAGAGGAGAAAAATTATTTTTCAAAACAACAGTTTAGAAGATTGCAGTAGTGACAGTACTTAAAGGCTTGTATTTTTTATTTTCCCTATTAAAATTTATTTCATGATACTCCCAGCCAGCATGATGCATGAGTGAAATCTGGAAAAAATAGGGAGAGTTCCCCATCTAAAGCGGTAGCTCTAAAACAATAAGTACAAACCCCCTCGCTCTGCCTTCACCAAGGCTCTGGAATCCATGTAGGACAATTCTAGAGAGAAATATTTACAGTATTCATCATCAGGTTTTTTTTCCCATTAAAGTTACCAAAACCAGTGAGAGAGGGTGGTGGGAAGGAAGAGCAGTATCTGCTATTGGAAGCTATGAGAGAAGGCACCCTGCTAGTTTTGTCTTTGAAGGAGTGCTTTAAAACCCCCCAGTTCCCACGCTTTCCACCCTCAACACAAGAGATGGGACCTGAATCTCAGAAGAAGTCAGCTTTGGAAATGAAGCTCGTTTAAAATGAGCTGTGAATGGCAATGGAAAGGTATGCTGCATAGCTATCATATAGAAGTTGCAGTGTGCATTGATTCTCAGACTGTTCCCTTCGCCATGCTATCCCCCTGCCTTTAGCATCGGCTAACATCTGTACCCCAAGGCAAGAAGTGTGTGAAGTGAAATATTTGTTCATTTTATTTTATTAAATTTATACTGCATAAATTCACTGTAAGTTTGTTACATGAAGCAGGGTCAATGAAATGTTATTTCAACTTGAAAGCTCAAACTGTTATTGCCTTTAGTCCTTTGAAAGATCTCTCCATGGCCTTCAGCCATCCCGGAGGACGCTCCTCTTTTCAAGGAGAAACCTTTTCCCTCAGGGCAGACAGTTCAATTGAATGTTTAAGCTAAGAAATACCTGTCTCTACCAAATATTGTAATATTCAGTGAAATGACTGATAATTGGATAAATGCTCTGGCCAGGAGAATTAAAAAGACAGTATTGTATGACAACTCAAATAAGGTTTACATAAATACAACTCCTAATATAACTAAACTCTAAACTATTCTAAAAATAAGCAGGAGAAGGAGGAAAGAAAAAAATCTTAATGTTGGAAAGGCAGTTCTAAAAAAAAATTCAGCAAAATATTCCATGCAATACTATATAAACCCAATGGGTTTTTTTCTAAAGCTGCCTTTTTGAACAGTTTTTGATATTTAAAAGAAACATTTATGTATCTCACAAATTACTTATGTATTTCAGTACACAAATACATAAGTAAATTTTTAAACAACACTTTTAAGTACCTGATTTCAAAGAGAAAGTAGATAAAAACAAATAAATCACTGTAATGAGATTAAAAGACAAAACCCCCAGGAAGGCTGTTTATAATGCATGCTAGGACAAAGCGCTGTTTTTTTCCTTAGAAGATTAGTATATGCTGTAATTCCCATGAAACTGAAAAATATTGCTGCTTAAAAACTAATGGGTAAAATTCTGTAAGAGATATTATAATTCCTAACAAAGCAGCTAAGCAGACAGAAGCAGAATAACATCTCCGTTTCTCCAGGCTTCATTAAACAAGCATTAAAACCCTCTTAACACAGACTAGCAGGAATAAAAAATGGTGGCTATTCCAATAAGTGTAGTCATATCCTCATAAACCCTTAAGGTGATACAAAGTATGAAAAAAAATTGAGGTTCTTCTGGTTCTTTTAATGGCAACTCATTTTTTGTACAGTGATGATGGTGGCTTGGAAGGTATGGAACAGAGGGAGATTTTCCTTTCAAATGAATGTTAAGTAGGACCTGCCTTGGAGGAAGAAGGCTGGTCAGTGAGCGACAGTAAGTGTGATGCTGAGTCCCTTACTGAAGTTTCAGCTGAGCCCTGATCAACAAGATATTAAAAAGCCATGTAACCCAAAGAGATTCATGCCCAGACTCTGATCTTGTGAGAACCTCAGTCTTAGTTGGTAGTTTCTTGATATATATAGTCCATCTTACAAGAACTTTTATTTAAAAGAGGGGAGAGGAAAGAAGATTCAAGAAACTCCAAAGCTCCCTCCCAGAATTCCCTTTTGTTATTCACCCCAAATACTTTCACGGCCATTGTGCTGGTGGAAAGATATTACAGACAAGATGAGAGAGATTGCTGAACCACAGTATTGTGCCCTGCCCCAGGAACACGCCTTGCTGTGGTAAGTACTTACTTCAAACTTAAGAGGAGCTTTTCCAGTGACTCTAACCCTCTTTGCACAGGGCATAAAAATCACAGGGGCTGGGCTAATGGGATTCTTGCACCTTTATTTGTGAACTGGAAACAACTGTGTTCTGTTCCTCATGCTGTTCAAAGACTACATTATCATATGTAAGCATCTACCTTGTGCAGTCATGAAGATGATTTTTTGAATGCAAAATGCGGACAGCTTTGACTTTACTTTGTGACCTCGAGCTTTCAGTCATCCTTGGGCAGCGAGCCTGAAGATGTGTTTGGAACACCAGAACGCATTAAGTGGATGCTCCTGCACCATGGGACCAGAGTGCTGAACAACACCATGCTTGCTGATATCATTAATAGACATGTTAGCTAAGGACAAGCATGATGTGGACTGAAGTGGGGCAGAGGGCAGGATGATACCTTTGACATTTGCGAAGGTTGTGGGTTTATTTCCATGAGATTACTGGCTGCTTGATCCTTTATCTGTGTCGGAATGTCACCATAACATTGTTAGTTTTGCTGGGGATGCACTGGCATAGTTTGACCCTGTTTTACCAGAATCCAATTTCAGTTGGATACAGTCAACGTAGTGTGCCATTTACATGTGAGGCAACCCCTTTGCAGCCAGAAGAGGAAATCAAGTATGTCTAGAATATAAAGCACTTTGTAGTCACCAGTTTTTCTATCAATCCAGACACGCAGTCTTATGGGTTTTTTTAAGTACATGAGTTCATCACTTCTTGCTAATGTCAGTGCGCTACTGCAGTTATATTTGAAGCTTGCCACCTATCTGGTTACATTAATTAGTCCTTTTCCTGCCAATACCTAATCTGTTTAATTTCTTACTTCTATTTTTGCTGGATGCATTAAGAAGCACTTCAAAGCAGCTCTTTCTTTCTTTCAAAGAATTCTTTTGAATCTGTATAAAGGGTAAGCTTTTAAGTTGTATACTTTGCACATAAAAACACATTTATAGAGTAACTAATCTTTATCTTTGCACCCTTAAGAATACTTATCTATCATTGTTGTGACATGCACAGATAGGCTGCCTTGGATGTAATGTTGTCTCAGGTTATTAACCTCTGCCATTGAATCTCTTCCAGTTGCTTCTCAGTTGATTGTTGCATAGCATAATATAAAACTGTGTGTAAAATGTATTGGTTGCCACAAGAAAATAGCTGCATTTATCTTTCAAAACTTAGCTCATGTTTGGAAAGGAAAGGCTTAAAAATTATTTTTGTCTGAAAGTTATCATCATAAGAGCTCTCTACAGATCTCATTCTTCTATTAGAAGCATTAGAAAGTAGTAATAAATTCCTACAGTGTGCCCGTCAACGATGAATCTGTACATAGGATTTTTATGCAGCTGGACCCATATCATGATATATCATTGAAATGGGGCATCATTTCAAAGCAAAAGCGGTGAAAGTGAGGAGAGAACTTAATAAATAGTGAAGACATGGTTATTTGCATCTGTCTCACTCCAAGCCCTTTGCAATGTGGAAGGGCTTAAGAAATGTACCTCAACATTTCTCAATTTTCCTTTTTTTAAGATGGGAAACATAAGGAAACAAAACCAACTTCTTTGCTGCCAGGATGGTATGAACTGGCCGTACTATATTTCACTTCAATGGTACATGCATTTGCAGATTAGAGAAAAGCCAAGAGTACCAGATTCTTGAAACAATAGTGCTCTCCCCTATTTCCATTAAATGGAATAAAAGACAGGGACAGTTATTGGAAGAGCTGTTAAATTTTTTTCTCTCTCTCTTATTGTGGGGTCAAGGAGAATATAAGCTCTTTACCGCCTGAAGAACTCTTCTTTCTGCATCCCTCCTGACAGACAAGGACTTCTTAACTGGATTGTCCCATAGCACTTAGCACAATGATGATTATGCTTTTAAAATAGCCCCAGATACCAAATAATACCAATCTTCATAGGTCCCATGGCTATTTCAATCTCTACTGTGCTAACCTTGTGCTTCTCCCTGATATTCTTCTATCTGGGGTTGGGTTGCCTGCCTGGCCTTTGGTGTTCAGCAGAAGGAAGAATTAGAAGGCAGGACAGGCTTCTCCTTTCCCCCACTCCTCAGGGATGCTCCTTTGTCAATAGTCCAGAAAGACTAAATACTCTCAAGAAGAGGTTTAGTGAGAATGGGGGCTCTGGCAACTTCACTCAGACCCACCCTTCTTCAGAATAAGGGTTAATTAGTTTTATGATATTTAGATGTGGTGGTCTGCTTTTGACTTTAAAAAAAGATTATCATCTAGCCTGTCATATTTGAGGAGGGGACCAGACTCACTTGATTCATTTCTGTGTGAAAGTGAGCACTGCTCTGTGCCAGCTGGTCAGTGGTCTGTTGGTCAGTGTTAAGACGATAAAGATCTCTACAACTGATGGTGTCAGTAAGGTAATTTCCTGGCCAGCTGAAAAAGGCAGGAAGTGCTGCCCATCTGTGTCACTCTGTGGGAGCTTAGGGTCAACTGAGAAGCCAGAAGCAGCCCCCAGTTGCTGGTTTGACTCTCTGGTAGACTAATTTACATCCTGCTATTCCCCAGTTCAACAGTCTATTGCATCTGAAATACTGGGAGTACCATGGAAGAAAGTGTTACTAGCTGATGGAGGGACATTCACAACAACATTACTTACATTACTCCTATGCCTGCTTGCAAGTTGTTCTGCTCTTTTGAACAGAATATCATAGAATCATAGAATCATAGAATCATAGAATGGTCTGGGTTGGAAGGGACCCCAAGGATCATAGAGTCCAGCCCCCCTGCCATGGGCAGGGCCACCAACCTCCAGGTCTGGATCTACACAAGGTTGCCCAGGGCCCCATCCAACCTGGCCTTGAACACTTCCAGGGACGGGGCATCCACTACTTCTCTGGGCAGCCTGTTCCAGCACCTCACCACTCTTTCTGTAAAAAACTTCCCCCTAATATCTAATCTAAACCTTCCCTCCTTGAATATCTATTCAAATTAAAAGTACTATACAGTTGGAAGCACAGCACAGCTTCTGTGTTATCTGAGTTATGTTTGCGTTGTAGATATTTATAACGAAAAACCCCTCAAACTTAATGAAAAATACATCATGACAGAATTCACATTGATTTAAATAATTGATAAACCATTACTTTGTTGCTTTGCTGTTAGTGGAAATCCAGTCCACTAATTTAGTTTACTTTTTTTTTCTTTATTTATAACTCTTACATGTTGTCCATGGCAGGGGGAGGAAGGTGGCAAACTTGCACAATAGGTGGATAGCTTACACAATCACAGAAACCTATTATTTTAAAGCCAGTTTCTAACAAGTCTAAAAGATATTAAAGAAGAAAGAAGTGAAGTTAACTACTTATCCTTCAAAATTACTGTAGCAGAATAAGAAAAAAATAATGACAGATGCATACCATTTGCATATAAAGATCTTTATAAATAGATCAGAGATACAGGAAGGAAATGATTGTAACTCAATGGAAAAGGCAATGATTTTTGCTGGTTTGCTTAGCAAGTGAAGGTATGGTCCTGGCAAATTTATTTGTTATTCTTTACACATTTTGAATTATATTTTAGCTCCCAACTAAGGCATTCAATTATTTTTGAACGATGTTGTAAGATGTAGACTGAGCAGAATGAAACAATGAAAAACAGGGAAAAGGTACCATGAACAAGGCCTGTGGCAAATCAAACAGGTGTAAATTCTACCGTGAACTCGAGGTACCAATTTATGACCCATCTGGCACTGAAAAACTTGGCTGTCTCCATGCTTTGATCTCTGCAGCAGTGCAGACTCCAAGTGGAAGGATTTCAGACAAACTAAGGAGATGCTCTGCACAGGGGTCATTACAAGTTTGGAGTCTTTTTATTATTACTGTTATCTGAAAAGAAAGGGTTTTACAGTTGTCCTAAGTACTGTTTCTTTTAAAAGAGCTAGAGGGAAAAAAAAAAAAAAGAAGAATCAACTACTTAGGGTGACATGGAATAAAATTATAAACCTTCATTATGTTTGCACTCATGCACATGTTGCTTAGGAATCAGGGAAAGGATGTGTACACAACTAGGACAAATTGCACCCCACACTGTGCAACATAATTTTTCAAAGTGTGTTTTGTTTTCTTGTTTTTCTCAATTAAATACTGCCTAGTTGCATAATGCCAGAAACCATATGGGAGCCATGGGCAGAACTTGGCAGGGTTTGACCCAGGGGAGGAGAGATTGTAGAATTGCTTTCATCGCAAACTTCCATATACAGAATGAGAGGAGAACCCAGTGATGCTGGAAGTTCCTAGCCATGGAAATGGAAACTATTTCATGGCAGTTAAGCCAGTGTTTTTACAAACACTACATAAAAGGCAGGTGGTCTCATAGTAGTTGTAGTGAGAAATAAAAAGATTCAGTCTTGAAAGAGACTTTCATTTTTATTTTTTATTCTAGCCACCCATGAGAGTCGTAATGAGATCTCCTGTGCTAGATCTTTTGAAATTGTTTTTAGAGGCAGGTTGTAATTTAAAGAGAATAAAGCTGCCAACATGTTCTGATGCTTGGGCTGCTGAATATTACCTCTTCCAGAGTCCCCTGAAGTCTCTGGGCAGTCATAAGGACTTCTGAGGCTGTTCCTCCATCCTCCTTCAGAAGTAATGCTGTTGACAAACTATGAACCACACAGAAAACCATAGTTCATGTCACATAAAGCTGCTGACGGGACTGGAGATGAGTGAGTGACTTACAGCCTGAATCTGTAAGGATTTGTGCATGTTCTTAAACCTTGAAGTGCAGCGAGAGTGCTGCGAATGACTGAGCTGTCTTTTATTTGAAGTTATGCATTATGTCATATTGGATCCTGACCTAAACAAGAGATGGCCCCGTTGCTTCTTAAACAGTGTTGATTCGTTCTTGAGGGCAACGAAGGTTTGAGGAAGCAGGCTGAAATTTTCAGTTCCTTTTGCTGAAAATAGCTGGTCCAAGAGGTTGGGCCAGCAGCCCAGAATTAAACAGCCCCCCTTCCCGGTAAACTTTGACCTGTCACGTGGCTATGTGAAAGGAGAATGTTTTGCTTTTCATGACTTTTCAGTTGGTAATTTTTTATTTTGCAAAGGCTGTTCAGTGCAGCTCATGTCTGCACGTTTGCAAGGAAGTTTTTAGGAAATTGTAAAAAGCAAAAGGGATCCGGTTGCACTGTAACATTAACAAGCTGTGTGGCTTTCAACAACCACTCCGAGAGGGAGCATTTACTAATGTCAAGATAATTTTTACTATAGGATGTAGTGTTACAACTGACAATTTGAGGTAAACCAATGAGCACAAATACACCTAGTTCAGAGAAAGAAAAAAAAAATTACAACAACCTAAGAGGGCTTCTGAGCCTCTTGACAAAAGCATCTGTGGCAGGACTTGTCAGCTGTGGAGAGAAACCAAAAATGACTGCTGGAGGCAAGGAGGAGGAACTGTTGAAAACAAGTCTATATTCTAAAAATGTTGAAAGGCTTTCCAGTTACTGGGAATGATAATTAAATTAAGCTCTGAAGGAGTAACTTCTGCCTTTAATGACCCTATGTAGTGTTAATTGTGACAGGACTGCCTGATTTTGTGGTATGATTCTGATTATGGTGTTGAGTGAGGACAGCTAGAAAAAAGCCTGCTTTGCATCCTGACATCAGTTTTTCTAGCTAATATTTCCTTCCCTGTTTTTTGTAGAAATGGGATGTGTGTTTCAATTTGGCTATCTATTTTGCTAGCGGCAGCTTTTTATGAAGATGATACAATGTCAGGCATTTCACACTGAATGTGCTTTGCATCTGCTATGCCCCTGAATTTAGGCTCCCATCCTTCCCATAAGAAGTAGAAGAAAAACCCCACACAACCCACCTCTTGTTCTGAAAAACTCTTTTCAGGAAACTTGAAAGGATTTTAATTCTGTATAGGCTCTTTCCTCCCCACCCCACTCCCCCTCCCCCCCTTGCTTTTATTTCTTCTTTCACAGCCATCAATGCCACAGTGCTCCAATAAGTATTTCTAAAAATAAAATCTGCAAATTATAGGCCTTGGTTTACCACAGTGTTGCAAACTGTCATTAACAAACAGTCTTCAAAAACCACTGGCTCTGCAAGCCATGAGGTAGCTTAAATCCACAGAACTGTATTGTTCTCTTCCAGCACTCCCAGTCACCTAGACTTTTAAAAAATATATACTTACTCATTGCTTGAAAATGCTGGGGTTTTGTCAGCAATTAGTTGATATCCTGTCTATCATGCCATTAATTTCCCAAAGAACGTGTGATTTGGAGGATGAATAATCCTTATGCTCTTACTACAACTTCAGTGAAGTTTGGCATCTTGTACCTGCTGAGATTTGGGGCTTAGCTTCACACACAGAGTAACATCGCAGCAGCGCCCTTTGCCTCATGCTATGAAATCCAGGAAGAGATCAGAAACACACTTTTCTGTGTGCCCTCCTTTTCCCCACCTGGTATGTGATTCATGTGGAAGTTATATGTAGGCTACATTTCAAGGCTCTTCTGTAAAGTTGCTGAGTTAAGTCATATTGCTTATCTAAGTAAAGGTCTAGGTATACTTGAAAAGGTGGTGTCAGTTACTTCCAAATAAAAATGACTTTGCCAAATTGCTCTTTAGCTTGGGGTTAAGATGACCTGGTCCTCTTAGTCAGGGATGAACTACTGAAACCCTATGATTGGTTGCATTGACATTGAATGGTCTCAGAGTAGCTCTAAGAGCCATCCACAGGAGCCTTTTGAATTCAAGAACTTTCCCAAGCTTTAAGCACCAGTATCTGCACCCTGTTTTACAGACAGCTCACACAGACCCAGAGATCTTGCTGCTTTCACATCTCATCTACCACCACCTGTCAAGGACTATCAGAGGCTTTTTAAGAGGGTCCTGAGGGCAGATGGGTAAACACTGCTGACATTGATTGTACTGCCCAGCAAAATTGGGCGTGATATTGAAACTCCTGCCTTGAGGACTGTTATTCCCCACTTGTTAGAACTCCTGTGGCTTGTGTGCCTAACCTCTGTCTCAGTATACAATTTGTCTGTTGTCTTTTCAAACCACAACTTCATTTTCTTCTCTGCCAAATGTTACATTTCTACAGCTGTAAACATTCTCCTGGACGTGTCCCTGACCTGAACTGAGGAAAAAACAAAGAGACAGCAAGATAGTATTTAATATTAATTAAGCAGTGAAGAAATTAAGCATTTAATACGGGACTTAGGTACCTATATAGATCCCCCGAGCCATTATTTGTCTGCTATATATGTGCCAGTATGGGAGAATAAGGGGGTGTGTGCATGCTTTTTCTTTTCCTAATAACCATCTGTTTTATCAAAAATATATGGCCTTCAAAAGTTTGAGAGCCAGTCCCCCTTCACCAGTGATTGCCTTCACTGCTAAGCTAGACTACTGCCTTTCCCTGGAAGAGTGTGTGTGTGTGTATGAGTATGTATATATATATATATATATGCAGGACATACAAGACAGAACAGCTTAATTATCATCAATTACTAAATGTTATGAGTGATTTCCATTTCCTTTTCTGCCATATTTGGAAAGAAAGACTGTGACCCTTATAGCTGCCTTGCTAGCCCTTTTCTTTGTTTTCTAAAAAAAAGGCTTTCTGAATGTTTACTTGCAGGAGGAATTTTAGAGCTGTGAGTCTTGAATAAATGCAGATGTCATTATATTGATATGAAATACTTCTTTTTTTGAGGGGCTTAAAAACCAGCCTTTCTAACCTTTTCCGTGGTCAGGTGATAAGACTCTTCCCGTGGTATAGGAAATGTGGGTGTCTAACATGAAGCAATTCAATCCACTCTGGTCACGTTAATTCAACATGTGGTCCCTTCGTAGTTTAAGCCTTATACTTAATCGGTCAGAGACAGTAGGAAATGCAAATAGGAATTGAAGACATCAACTAAAATTTAGTCTTTTTCTAAGCTAATTTTTTAAAATCACAGGATTATTATTTAACAAGTAGCTATGAGTTCTTGAATTCTTGCAAATCCTTACTAATAAGAAAAATGAGGAGTTGGTGATGAAATGTTGTAATACCCCAAACACTAGACAAACTATTTCATTTGAGAGCTTTTCAAGTAGCCTTATTCCAAGAGGACACTGTGAAATTTGCCACACTTTATCAGTGTGTTGATCTATAAAAATCCCTAGAATATATTTCTTTAGAAATAGCACCTAATGGTGAAAATTGGAGAAAAGCATTCACTGATATTGCTTCTTGAACTGTGTAAGTGTTTTTCATTGTAATCCACAAAGAAATACTTGACTTTCCTTTGGAGTGCACACATCAGTAGGCAGTGGGAGTACTAGCTATGTAACGCTTAATCAGTTTCAGAATTTGACTTAGGAACATGTTGGGGTTTTTTAATTAGACCTTTTATTAATACTATGTTCTGAATGTAATCTTTTTTCTTGTTTGTGTGGAGGCAGATTCATATCTGCCTCCACATATACATACACTTCTGTATAGCGAATAATTAGCTGCATGGGTTTGTACTGGAATAATAAAACTGATACAGGTAGAACAATTGTGCTTTCTGAAAGTAATGATAATGTGATTCAATTAGCTGTGTTTCAGTTGGTGAACATCTAAAGCAAACAGATACTTTCCAGTTCTGTGATTTGAACACCAAAATGTTTAAGTTCTAGTGGGTATTATAACTCAGGATGCAATTTAGTTTGAATTAGCATCTCCTAACATGATTTTTTTTTATTCCAGTGAATCAATAAATTAAATACTTATTTCTCCTTAACACAAATGATTCTTGGCAGATTATAGAAAAATTGACAGTATGAAGTCATTAGCAAACTTCAAAGTCTACACTGAAGTTAGACAGATGACTTGAGCACATTTCTGATTAGACTAAAAAGATATCTGAATGTTGGTTTTACATTAAATTAAGAATTCAAACAAAGTAATTTGATCCATCTAATATCGTAAAAGTTATTTGGCCTTTAAAAAATTATATTTAGATCTATGAAGAGAATTTATACACATATCAGTCAATCACTACAGCAAGTCTAATATTGTAGTTGTAAAAATTAGAAATTATGGAGCTTCAAATATTTATTTGAGTGTCTTAGAGTAAAAAATGTGATTTACTGAGCCTGAAAAATTGTGCTCAAGATATTTTGCAGATAACATCACCAAAGTCACAGGTATTTTATAAATTCTATCTCAATTGTAAGTAGGCATTATCTTTTTCACTGTAGGTATTAATCAGACCTATAAAGAAAAACAAGACAGAATTGCCTAAATCTCAAGCAGGGAGACCTTGTAGCCCAGTATCTCAGATTCTCTCTGGCTTAATGAAAAAGTCAATGCAGTATACTTTGAAATTTTTGTTTTCAGAATATCTCCCTTTTCAATTTTTGAATGAAATTCATTAGGACTTGGAATGATGTCTTAACGTTTTTCTTGTGTGACAGAAAAGGCCTGTAGCCACACACAGAATGTTCAGAGAGTCACAGAATTGTACACATTGGGAGGGACCTCAAGACATCATCGAGTCCAACCCCCCTGCCAAAGCAGGGTCCCTAGGACAGGTCAGACAGGTTGGAGTCCAGACGCATCTTTAATATCTCCAGAGAAGGAGACTCCACAACCCCCCTGGGCAGCCTGTGCCAGGGCTCTGTCACCCTTACTGTGAAAAAGTTCTTCTGCATATTGATGTTTTTCTACTGTCACCGGTAAGTGGCTGTTGAAGCACAGCTGGAGTTGCAACACTGTAGATAGCAGGAACAGTAAAGTTGTGTAAGCACAGAAGACGAAAAAACAAGTTCTTGGCATTTTGGTGGACCTAAGTAAAGAACCTTCTTTACACCATCAACTTGAGGATGGATGTAGACTCCCTATTAGCAGCTCATGGTGTTGTGCTAAAAAGTGACAGTTTGCCATGTTGGCAGTGGACATCCCCATCACCCTTTGTCATCTTTGGTATCACTGGAATTATTAGAACAGCTGAACATGTGTCTTATTCTTCCCTCCAGCTGTCCTAGCCTTAAAATAAATATTAAAAAAAAAAAAGAAATATTAGCATAAGGCATCTTTAAGACTCCACACCTCAGTCCTGGTCTGCTTTCTGAGAATCAGAAAGGCATTTGTTTTGTTCTAGTTCAGTTCAGATGTCTGCTTTCAGCAGGGGATTCAGAAGCATGCAGGTACTTGTTTCTGACTGCTTATCCATTCCTGATCCTACCAAGCACAGCATCCAAAGGATCATGGTCTTCAGCAGGGCGTAGTGACAATGTTGGACACCTACTAGCAGAAACTAGAAATTAGCAGGCTTCTGGAGACTAGGCCCCTAGTGCTGAAGTTAAGGATGAGGGGTTTTTTTCCTTCACATAGTGAGGCAGCCATCTCTGTGTGAGGACGTTTCTTTAACATTCACGACATTTTCCCTCTGAACTGGTCCACAATAGACACAAGGCCTGTGCTTTCTTTTCATTGTTTCTTTTTCATTTTTGATTTTATTTATACACTCTTAATACTATTTCTGTAACCATTTGACTTTCAACATTAAAAGCATCAGTTTATACTTATTATACATGTCGGAATTAATGGTTGCTATGTTTCTACACTCCAAAGTTTGAAAAGGAAGTGTCATTTTCAGAGTGGGGAAGGGAGAGACTGGAAAAGTCCTATGTTCTTGCAGGTTACTGACTACTCTTATTTCTTATTTGCAATACCACTGAAGAAGCAATAATATTTCTATTTATTTAGTTTTGTTAGATTATTATCAGTTCTGTCATCCTTCATCTGTTCTGATCTCCCTTGTGTTTTATTGCATTCTTTTGCCTTCTTTTTCCATTGATAAATTAATGGGTAATTTTAAGTTGTGTGTGAGTTCCTCTCTCTTAAATGGCTGGTCTTTGAAAAGGATTGTGGCAGCTCTGGGTATGAATCCAGAGTTCTGGAATATTCCTCAAAACATGTATTGGATATCAGATGTGGGATGCTAGACCTAGTGATGATTTCAAAGCTTTTTTTCGTCTTGCTCATGGCATACACTCAGGTAAATGGACATAAAATAGCAGATCCCCAAAACTTCAGGTTTTATATGTGTAACTGTGTGATCACTACTTTGGTGGTTTGGCCCTGGCTGGAGTCCAGATGCCCACCAAACGTGAGTCCTTTCCCATGGGGCTTCAGCTCTTCACCAGCTGCCCCAGTGTGGGTCAGTTCTATGGGGTGCAGTCATAAATCATAGAATGTCTCTCAAGCCCAGACTGCTCCAGCCTGGTTCCCACGGAGTCACAAGACCTCCCCCAGCAAACCTGCCCTGATGTGGGTCTCTCTCTCTTTCTCCATGGGCTGTAGGCTCTGCCAGGAGCTTGCTCCAATGCAGGTCACAGCATATTCCATGTTTCCACTTGCTCCAGCATGGGGCCTCTCCCATGGGTGGTCTCTGCTCCCCATCAGCTTCCCTCGGCTGAGGGGAGAATACTTGTTCTACCATGGGTTTCTCCACAGGCTGCAAGGGCATCTTTCTCTCCAGCACCTGGAGTGCCTTTCCCCCTCCTTCTTCACTGGCCTTGGTGCCTGCAGGGTTTCTTACATCTTCTCACTCCCTTCTCTGGTGGCAAAAAGTGGCTGCTTGTGGTTTTTTTCTCCTAAATGTGATTCCCAGAGGCGCTGTGACTGTCACTGATGGGCTCAGCCTTGGCTAACAATGACTTCAGCCCTGAGCTGGTTGGTGTTTGCTCTGTGGGGCCTGCAGAGAGCTTCTGGCTGCTTCTTGCAGAAGCCACCCCTGCTGCCCCCCCTTCTTCACCAGAACCTTATCACAACAACTAATTAGTAAAAAGTGTTAATGAAGATTTTCCAGCAAATGTGTATTCTTCAGTTTATCTGGGATACTCTAAGGTCATGGTCATCAAAATATGATAGATCTTAATTTTCTCTATTGTTATACTTTTCTAGCAACATAAGCAGCTGGGTAGGTGGTCTAATTTGAGAAGGTGGGAATGGTTCCCTGATACATGTATTCATTCATAGATTTCTCTTTGTGCCAGTGGAGGACCATTTCGCTCTGTGCCACCCTTAGTTCTTTTTTTGCCTTTATCCTGCTGTACTACATCACTGTTTGGACAACAGGTGACCCTGGCGCTTTTACAGGCAAGTAGCTCACAAGGCCACCTAAATCCATGTGAAAGCAATGGGAAGTTTTTGCAAGGTCTTGAGGTAAGTCCTAAAAGTTTGACTGCATGTAGTCATATACATGAATACACAATTTACTCTATTTGTATTATATACGTGTTTGCCCAGCGATTTATGTAGTGATGTGCAAAAAGTTTCAGTGATGTGAATTTCTGAAAATATAGGCAGATTCCTTTTCTGCTCACTAATGGTTTTTGCTTAAAAAGTGTTTCTGAAAACCAGTAATTACCTAGGAAAAAAAAATCATGCTCGGTTGAAAATCTCTTGATAGACTCTCCACGGTATTTCCCACTCTGATATACCATAGAATGTAAAAGTATAAGCAGTTTTCAAAGCTCATAGATTTAATTTTCCAGAACCAATAGGTTTAAAAGTGTAGTTTATTTCAGTCCAAATTTAACAAAGGTTGCTTACTGTAGTTACAAAAATAAATTTATCAGTGACACTGTGTTAGTCCTCTCAAGGAGAACAGTGGTTTTTTTCTTCAATTAATGTATGTCTGACCTTTAAATTTTCCCTTTATGAGAGAGGAAGCTGTTCAAGGTGAGAAATATTATGTGTCCTTATGCATTTTATTGCTTACCTGACAGGAATGAAATATCCAGCATCCTTATTTTAGTTCTATACTAGATTTTAAAGCAATCTTACTTAGATACCATTGTCAATACCTTCAGGCAATGCCCTCTGTTGTCTTTCAGTTGTTACATTTTTCTGCAGAGTGGCAGAAAAAGTCGTTCTTTCAGTGAAAGACAGAGCAAGGCAAGAGGTTACCTCATTTCCTTTTCCTTCTCCTTGCAGTTGCTTCAAGCTTTCAGATCACAGTTGCTTGGAGCACACCATAGGACAGGTGGATCATAATATTCTGACCCCCAGGTTATCTATAAGAAGAGACATGAGCCCACTGATACAATAATTGTTTTTACAGACTTGCTGGAGATGTCATGTTTTTCATCTTATCTGATGTATAGTGAGGACATGGAGGTAGGTTACATGTGGAGGCCAGGTCCATGTAGTGGATCTTAAGTCATCATATTGCTCCTTCCCTCAAACTGGTGTGGATCAGTAGAGCTTCTAAAATCTTGGAGAGCATTTAAACACTTAGTAGTTTTCCCCTGCTTATTTCTCCCTTGTATTGAGAGTGGTCTGTGTGCTGAAGTACTGGGAGTAACACTGATAGTGAGGAAACCTTAAGTTAGAAGTAAGTGGTGATGGGAAACTCACAAGCAGCAAATTTTCAAGTATTTTCTGGTATAATACTTCAGATCTGAGATAAATTTAGAAGTAGTTCATGGCAATCAATGTTCCTATAGTATTATATTCCTATGGGGGCATATTTATTTATGGCTATTTGGATAAAAGAAGAAAATAAAAAATATAATAATATACCATTTAAATGAGGAGACTGTTGATATGCTGTGTCATGACAGTTCTCAAGTAGCTGCACTTCATTCATGGTCATTCAGATCTTTAGAATTCTTTTTAGCAGAAAATCAAAGGTAACTATGTTAGTACGAAGACCCCAATCCCACAGATGCTGTCTGTACACTCCTGAAGTTGAATGTTTGAGTATCTCTATATAAATCCACTGAATTACTCATGGCAGTGAAGTTACCCACGGGTATGTATTAGTGAAAGCAGGCTAAAGTCTGAACTACCAGAAGAAAAAGCTGTTGATAAAACATTTTGACTTGGTAGAGACCAAAGAGAAGTTCATCTGAGAGACAGAGGCTGTCATTAACATGTCAGTGTGGGAAGAGCCTCATGCACAGTGATCCCTAATGCAGCTTCTATGAGCAAATGCTGTGTACTTGTGAATAAAGGAGAAATGCTGTGGCTACTGCTCCTAGTAGTAGTTTTAGTTTTTAGATGAATGGTTGACACAAAGTGCTCCTCCACTAATGAAGATTTAGATCTCTGTGGACCTTTTTCCTTGTGCACAGTGGGAATGGGTATTCTTCATGAACAAATGAGTGGATGCTGAAGGTACTTCCTGTGACTTTCATGCACTAACTTGGTTTCACAGAAGTTATACATATAGATGCATATGCTCATTTATGTGCATATATAAAGGTTACACTTACCCCTTTCCCCTTCTTTTTTGTCTTCTTTTTTTTTGCCTCTCTTTATAGATTTGGTGTGTTCAAGATCTGAAAAAGGATTTGGAAATAGTAATGGCAAATACTATTTCTGCCATAATTTAGCTGGTTTGTCCACTACAGGGACTTATGCTTGGCTTTGGTTTAAGGAATCCAAATACTTCACAGTCTTCATAAACATTGCTTCTTTTAATGGTCTGTAATAAATATTTTTAGTATCTCTTAAAAACTAATTACAAAAAGAGGTAAACTTGAACTATGTTAGTATCTTCATTACAAAGGAAAAAAGACATCTTCTGCTTCCTTTATAGCTAGAAGTGGTCAAATTTTTTACAAAAAATGCACTTTTTTGTGAGTGTGGGATTGCGTTTTTTTGGTAGTACTTGTTAAATGAGTACTTAGGTTTCAACCAGTTAATCTAATATTTAGAACAAACAATAACCACATCAGTTATGCCTACAATAATACTAGTATCATTTGTTTGCAGAGTAGCAGCAAAAATTGAATGCTTCATTGTGATGGAGCAGAGCTCTGCTGCCTCTGTGTTTGCTCTAGAACAAAAGTTTTCTTAAAGTCCTGCAGTATTTTAGATACTCAAGGCATCTTTTTTCCCCTGTTGTTTATTTTTTCTTTTTTTTACTTCCAGACTGTAAAGTTGTTTCTTTCATATTTTTGGCAGTCAACACAAATGAAAGTTCTATAAGTATCTCAAGGAGATCTGTTCAGCCTTGGTTTTTTTCAGACTCAAGCATCTTAAATAATTCAGATCTGTGGAGCTTTTATGTAGCTTGGTCTGAGCCTGACAATCCTGTTGAGACTGAAGTGTTTAGAGACCTTGTCAATTACTTTTTAAAAATTTCCTAGTGCGAGGTGGGGAGTGGTCTCCTTTTTTCCCCCTCTGAAAACACCACTTCTGTCCATGGTCTGAAGAATGTCTGCATGCATGCCTCCCAACTTCTAGGTTTTTTTGTCAGTTACTCCAACTACCTTGGATTGTCATAAGCTTTTATCTGACTGTTGAGTTTTCTTTTAATTTTTTTAAGCTATAAAAGTTCAGAGATTTCAACATCTGCTGTGCTGTACAGCCTGGAAAAGGCAAAGCTGAAGCTGCAGAAGGAGTAACTCCACCTTTTCCTTGTTTGTCTTCCCTCACATACTGTTACTGGGAGAAAGGAGAAAATTTGGTGGGTTTTTTACACACCTAAAACAACTATTTTCTAGCCTGCTTTGATCTGGGGGTTGTATAGCTCTGCACATTTCCTTGTAGGTTGCCTGGTATGAATAAATTACTGTCTACAAGCCTTCCGCCAAGTGGCTGCTATCCTTATGTTCCTTAACTGTGGGAATATTTTTGGTTCTGCAATCTGATAGCAATTTCCAGTCTAAATAGCACTGATTTTTATTGCCTTCTGGATGCTCTTTTGTCTCATATCACAGAATCATAGAATCACAGAACATTAGGAGTTGGAAGGGATCTCAAAAGATCATCTAGTCTAACCCCCCCTGCCAGAACAGGATCACCTAGATTAAATCACACAGCAACGTATCCAGGAGGGGTTTGAATATCTCCGGAGAAGGTGACTCCACAACCTCTCTGGGCAGCCTGTGCCAGTGCTCTCTCACTCTCACAGTGAAAATGTTTCTCTTCACATTCACATGGAACTTCCTATACTCCAGTTTGCACCCGTTGCCCCTTGTCCTATCGCTGGCCATCACTGAGAAGAGCCTGGCTCCATCCTTCTGACTCTCACCCTTTACATATTTATAAATATTAATAAGGTCACCCCTCAGTCTCCTCTTCCACAAGCTAAAGAGGCCAAATTTCTGGTCATTTAACTGATCACTTTAGGTGTTTTCCTGTAGAAACTGTTCCTATCGCATGAATGAGTGGTTCTGTATTTTTAGTAGTCAAATAGGCATCTTGGGGGTTAATGGAGTTTATTCGTTTGCTTACCTCTGCACACACTCACCTTTCTTTGGAGGATGCCCTCAAACAATGGTTGGAAGTGCAAACCCATCTCAATCTAATTATCCATGGCAAAGGCCTGCTGGCTTTCTCAGCATTATGCTGATCTCTCTGGTAGATGAGTTTACAAATCTTACTCTTTCTTTATCGTATAGATGTTGGCTTATGCTCCCTAAAACCTGTTTTTCTACATAGGTCAGCAATCCTATATCAAATCAATCTTTTTTGTGCCAGAACAACTTTCTTTGATAGTAAACCACTCTTTTCCTGTTGTTTTAGCTTCTGATCAAGAACAAAATACTAAAAAAACCCAACCCCTAAACTGTGCTGTGTTATAGCACTTCTTACTACATTACAGGTGCCAGAAAGGGGAATTTGACCCAAACACTTCAGTATTATAAAAGTGTACTCTGGTTTTCATTTTATACACTTTCATTGTATTTCCTATAGTAGTCATTTCATTTAAGCTTTGCTCCAATAAAAGTCAGTTGCACACAGATTCTTAGGGTCAATTTGTTCAAATCATTTCAAGTAAAGCAGCAGCAACAAAGCATGTTTCTGTATTAGGGGTTAGTCAGACAGCAAAGGAAAGCTGCTTACCTTAGCTTTCACACTTCTACACAAATTCCATGTAAAAAACAGGTGAATTGTGCACCTCTGTGGTTATTTTCCCCTTTGGGTAGGGATGAAACAGCATACCCAACTTCAGTCCTCTGGCATTCCTTGTATAAACTCTTCCTAAGCACTCTTAGAAATGTAAATTTTATGCTATTATTCTCTGCTTCTGCCAGAGTGCTTCTGTTTGGAATATGAATTAAGTTCCTCCTGACTGTGCTCTTAGCTAAATCTAGGTTGAAAATAGCTGGGAACAAAGTCCCATGAAGTGTACGAATAAATATGAAAGAACAGAAGAAGACTTCTTTCCCTGAGTTTATGTTTTAGTAATAGTCAGGTGCATAAAACTAGTTAGCACATAGTTTTAATCTAAGTACGATTGTTAGTATATAGTGCTCTTTAAACATTTAACATTTAAGGTTTGTTTTTTTTTTTAAAGGAAAGTGAAAGAAATCTGTGTTGGAAAAGCTAACAGTGCTTGGAGGGAGCAGAAAAGATATGTGCTTTTTCTCACATGAACTGATAGTAAGACTACTTGAAGTGCAAATACATAACTTTTCTCAGAAATGCTGCAATGGGTATGAAGGATTGTGTCATTAATTAAAGAACATGAATAGTCAAAACCAATTAGAACTTATCTGTAGAGAAAGTAAAGTGGATCTGCTCTATGAAGTAAAATTGAATTGAGAACTATCTCAGCTCTATGGGCATTTGCTGTCCAACTTGAAGAGGTGAATTTATGGAACATATCAGTGTGTGAGTTACAGAACAAAAGTTATTTGCTAAAAACAGAGCATCTGCATAATGTAGAAGATGTATAACATTAAGAACTATTAGATACAATTGTGAGACTGGAAAAAACAGGTAAAAGTATTTCTGTAGCTATTGCCTAGAAACACTGCTATGTGGTGGCTGTATCTTACGGAAACATTGTGTGAACCTTGAGGATGGTTCATTCTCACTTTCAGCCATATTTTTGCATCCTTCATAATGCAAAAACTTGAATGCTGGCTTTTGCCCAGAAACAGTATTATCAACATGCTAGATAGATGTATATTTTCCCTCTCTTTTCCTTACTGATACAAAGTTATTTCCTTTCTGATTCCTTTGTCCATTCCTTCCCTCCATTGTTTAGGAGGAGGGAGAGAAGATACCTTGTGGTATCCATAGTCTCTTGCAGTTTTCCAGCTGATACCTGTCCTGCAATAAAATTCGAACCTCACTCTAAGGGTCGTATTTACCACTGTAAAATGTTGCAAGAGTAGACCGTCTTATTAGACAAAAGTTCTTTCACTTTCCTGTAGTTAAATTAGCAGAAGGTTAAATCTCTTCAAGTTTAGAATGACCTTGAAAAAAACATGTCTGTGTATCAAGTGCTTGATAATCAATTGGCTACCACAGTGAGTATGTAGGTTACCTTGAATATTGCAGAAAATGCTACCCTGAAGTTTTCTACCCTATTCCCTGAAGGATTAAATAATAAAATAGCTGAAAATGCTCAAAATGCAGTAAAGGGAAATGGCTTATTTGGAACGTGGAGATGACCAAACCAATTACCACAGTCTGAAAGCCAGATGCAGCACAGCTTAAAGGTTGTTGTAATTGGTTATGAAACAAACAATACGAATGCCTGCATCGCTACAGTATCTGGAGCTGTTAAGACATAGTTTTATGTTGAGACACCTTTTGGAGTCTCAGAATTATGCAGCATGTTTGTACCTCTCCCAGAATACACTTAAAGGGAAAATGAAGTCCCAAGAAAAAGGAAAAAACAAGAGCAATTTGTCTTGATAAACTTAAGAGTAAAAATATTTGACTATATCTATGCACAAATTCAAAGTGATCCTCTCTGTAATCCTATATTTTTCTTCTCATTAATGCCACTATGTGAATTTTAGTCAGTTTTAAGTCTGATTTCTCCCCAAAGGTCACAACAGTAGGTATCAAATTCTGAAAATGGCATCTATGCTCCCTGGATATTGAAGGGAGAAAAAAAAACAACAGATGCTTCTATAATGTAAATGGTTTCAAGAACTTTTTTTTTTCCCTGGGGTCATCTAGGATGAGTAGTTGACATGGGGACAGCTACTTTGTAAACAACTAATGTTGAATAAGATGAATCGTATATGAGATATTTACCTTCAGAGAGGCTTCTTTCTTAGTCTACTTTAAATGTGCCACTCACGGTATCCTGATGGTATTTCATTATCTTCTTTCTTTTGTGAGTGTTATCTGCCTTTATTTCTTTCTTCTCACCCCTTCCTCTGCTATCTCCGGTTAGTTGGCTGTTCTCTGGGAGCAGAAGTCTTCTCTTCTGCATGTTTTACTCCCTTAGTTGGAAGGTCCCCCACCTAAACTGTTTCTCTGGGCACCTAGCACACTGTCAACCACAGGAGAATAGCAGCAGGCTAGTTGGTGATGTCAGATGGAGTTGCTGGTCTGACATGGTAAATTAAGAAGAAACTAATGCAGCACACTCTCTTTTGAATTCTCTTGACCAACAAACTATGTGGTGTTTTGATGTTTACCTATCTGTATAAGAAAACATATTGCTAAAACAGGAACCAAGTCAGGCACTCTGGTGGAGTATCTTCAAGGGCGTTATCTCCACCAAGGAGGCTTTAATGCACAAAACATCTTTCAAATGCCTGGATGTACACGAATGCTTGGCAGTGTGTTGTGTTCGATGAGACATTAGTTTGTCTGGGGTAATACTCTGTCCCACTTGTGCCAGGGGGTTATTTGGAGGGAATTTTAAACCTTTCTCAGTGTGGCTGCATACTGATCATGGCTTTTTGCTGTTGTCTGTGATTAACTGCTACTTTGAGTGCGAATGTGCAGGATGCTGCAATCACAAATAGCTGACTTTTTCACTAAGAGGTGAAAGGAGGGTGTTGCTCAATGAGCTTTCCAGTGGGCAGTTAATAGCTTATCAGATATCAGTGAGGCATCAAATATACTGTCCCAGCATAAAATTATTTGCTTAGAAGAATTTCTAGACTGTCTTTTAAAGGCACATTTCTCCCTTGAAGGTTTCCAGGGGTACAAGCTTTCCTACTCCAAATCTAGATCAGCCAGCTACTTACCTTTGTCAGAGATTGACAAGACCACCTTAGTTCCATCCAAATATATTCCTGCACTGGAAAATAATTTTTATCAGGGCTTGTCCTGTTGTTCTGTTTACATTTATACCAAACAATCCTAATGATTACATATTTGGTCACTGCTACACTGTGCTACAGTGTAATAAATTGCATCTTGGTTTCATAAATAGTTTTAGGAGGTAAGGGGATGTCTTTTTCAAAAATACTTTTCAAAAATTGGCTAGCCATGATTTGAGTGGCTTCAGCTAATCAAGATGATTGGTACAAGGCACGGTAGAACCTGTTGTTCAGCATAGTTCTGCACTAACTCTTCAATTTGAAACTTCCCTTTTGTCTTTGATGTAGAAGCAGCTCTGTCACCAAGCACTTCCCCAGGCTTACTTCACCAAACTTTTTCTGTTTATTTTATCAAATACTTAGATATGAACTGCATGTCCTTATGTAGCTCTGAAATACCAACAATGCTTCACTTCCCATTTTGTACTCATTATGAGTAGAAATGGGTTCTATTTATGCATATAGAAATTTTTGCAAATTAACAAATTTTATCTCATCACCTTCTTAATGTATATGGCTGAATGAGGATACCAGCCATTTCTATGGTGAATTTTAAGCAACTATTGTTACTTTAGATGTAGTTTTAAAATTTGTTTCTTTTTCTAAGATTCTAAGCACTATCACCTACAGATCTACTTTTCAACTTGACTTAGAACAGCATCCCCATTCACATTTGAGATGTTCAAATTGGAATTTAATGTGTAAATGAAGACATTGTCGTATGAAAATTGGTGCTTGTATAGAGCAAGACCTGCTTCAGCATCAACTGACAGACTATACCAGGACAACCAATCTGTATATATTTGTGTTTTATTATATGTTCCTCATTCTCCTTTCTAGTGGTAACAATATGGAATTTTATCTGAATGAATCATGAAAACGTTTGCTTAATTGGTGACACATTGTTCATTTGGCTTTGGAATTACTTGGACACTCAATTGATATTCCTTGGAATAGACAAGCTAAATATTGTGGATTCTATGGATAAATGCAATGTGAAGGCAAAATAGCTCTAAAGTATGTATAATTTTATATTTTAAACACTTGTACATGTTTATATATTGCCATAGACATATATAATATCATAGCTGCCAAATGTACAAGTAAACACAAGTATGGCTTGCAGGTGCCAACTATTTTTGAACCATAAAATGTATTGTATGGAATACAGTGTAATGAAAAATACTATAAATGATGACTGTATTTTTAAAAGTCCTAGATATTATATTTAAATGAGTACTGCAAACCACTATTCTCATTTAGTCTTACTTGTGATCTTTGCATGCTTATACATGAAATTATGCAAGAGACCAAAAAGCTGGATTAGGCTCCTTAAGGACATATCTTTTATTTACTGTCTTCCTTGAAAAGAGTTAAGGAGTCAGTAGATATTATGTGTGAATTTTTTCTTTTAAGATAATTTACATCAATAAATAAAATAAAATCTCAGTAGGAGCTTGAGTTTTCCTAGTGTCTTGAAGTGAGACTAATTTATATTGCCAGGCTTTTCAGCTAATTGTGTTGTGATAAATTACCACACCTTTAATATAATAGTAATGATTCGGTTGTACAATAAATGTTAAATGCAAATCACCCACTGCTAATGTTTTGAAACTGTGTTCCATCAGAAGCTTTACTGAATTACAGCTATCAACCAATTCATAATTGCTAATG
>VZTU01023446.1:123008-171267 GCA_013400835.1 Zapornia atra
CTCTGATTTGTAGCTACACCACGTAATGGCTTAGAAAGTATTCTGTGGAGATGGAAATAGTGGTTGAGTACTAGTAGGGAACTGGGATATATCTCAAACCAAGCACAGTTTTACACCACTCTTCTACCCACCCCCCCGCCCTGTTTTCCCATCTCTGAGATACCAGCAAACCACTGCTGTAATTTCTGTATATTGCAAATTCTGCATAAATGGCTGAGTAATCAAACTTTGGAAAGGCTCCATAAATAAGGAAAGGCTTAATGGCAAATACTGGACTTACATAAGAGACAATACTTAGGGAGTTTTTATGTTATGCTATTAGTTTGTCTTTAGTCTATTTTCACTTATTTTAACTAATGTTTCAAAGCTTCTCTTGCCTCACTGAGCTGCTTTTGTTTTCTGATTTATATATACATATTGCATCTGTTGATTTGGTTGCACATTCTCAATCAAATTGTCATGTTTACCTTCATAGATTACAAGAAGAGAAGGGTCTTTAGACCTGAGGTATCATACTGATGACAGAAGCAATGCTTCTTCCAGTACGTAATTTAAGGAATTAATGTAGAACCCGCTACTTCCAGCTTATATGATATATCCCTCTTTGGGATTCTGAAAACAGACTTCTTCCCTTCATTGCTAGGTTCTCAGGCCAACTCACCTGGAATACTTCTTGTACATAAAACCACATGTTAACCCCTAGGAATAGACACAGTCTTGGTTAGTACAGTAGATGTCTATAAATTTTTAAATGTAACCTTAAAAAGTGCATAAAATATTAATGCCTGGGGTAATATAACTCTGCATCCTCTTGCCGTACTTCCATCTGTATATCCTTATTTTTTGCAGCAACTGGCTGTAAGGAAACATTCAGAGACATCTGCGGTGCTAAAAGCAGAGTGATAGCCCAGGAGACTGCTCTCTCAAAATACAAAATACTTTCCTATAAATATTAATCCATCAATAGTAAAAATTACCAAAGTATTTCCAGTCCAACAGCAGCTGTTTGGGGAATTTATTTTGTCTTTTAGCAGGCAAAATGAAAGAAATAAAGGATAATATTGTTTATCTGCATATTTTTATATCAATTTTAATTATACTTTAATACTATGACATTTCGAATAACCTTTACTAAATGTAATTTTTGACTTTTCTGAACAGTAGGTAGTGTCTTTGTTGTTACTAATAACAAAACTATAATTAAGATATTTCCTTTCCTTACTATGTTATTTGAGTGTTTCCATTTCCTTCATGTTACAAAAGATGTAGGCAGATACTATTTTACTGGATGGAGAAATGGGGACTTAAGATTTATTTTCACTCACTACGACAGTTGGTATTAAACTTAGTGCTCAAATGGATAGTTTTAGCTGTCTGGTATTGTATATCAATGTAATCACTTCCATGGCCTACCCGGGTAGTTTTATAAGTAAAATGACTGAAAACATGTACATATTGTAAACTTGAGATGTTTTGGTCTTGTTTTTTTCATGTTGTGAATACAGTCTACTTTGCTACCCATCTAAATTTCTGGCTAGCTGGTGTAAGTCAGAAGAAAATGTTACCTATCTTCAAATTTGGTAGCATGGTTTTAGGTGGCTTTGGCTGCCTCCGTTTAGGGCCATTACATGGGGCAGGCTGAGATGAAACACACATTTAGAGTGCAGATTTCTCAGATTCCATTAAAACCCTTATTGACAGTCTTTGTGGGAGAACGTAAGTCCAAAAGCAATAAGCCATTAAAATGCCTATATTTAGAGAGCCCTCACCTTTTTCCTGTTAAAGGTCTTGTTAATTTTTACTTGTTTTCATGATTTTTATAATATCTCTGAAAATTTTAATTGCCACCTGAATGTATTCATGGCACAGTGAATAACCTCAAATAGTAAAGTGCAGTCTGCTCTCTACTTTCCCTCCTCCCTGCTCCCAAACATGAGATTCATTATTTGATCTTTTGAGTAATTTCTCTATGCTCATGTTTAGCTTTTGTTTTATATATCAGTACAGTACATCTGTATACTTTAAAAGCTAACCAGTTATATTTATTTAGATGAAGGCACTACAGTTCAGTGGGAAAAATTATGAGCTGGGGTATTTTGGGAGAAGGCCTTAATGTCTAACTTGTATCTCAACTATTAGAATAGGATTACAGAATCAGAGACTGGTTTGTGTTGCAAAGGACCTTAAAGATCATCTAGTTCCAACCCTCTGCCATGGGCAGGGACACCCTCAACTAGACCAGGCTGCCAAAGCCCCATCCAACCTGGCCTTGAACACTGCCAGGGAAGGGGCAGCCACAGCTTCTCTGGGCAGCCTGGGCCAGGGCCTCGCCATCCACACAGGGAAGAATATATTCATTGTATGCACACCCAAAAAATCCCCGCACATTCCACACTAAATTAGACACAGTTAAAATCCCTATTGCACTTCTAATTTAAATAGGGAAGAAAGGGAAGACTATTCAAAACTCGAGTTAACAACAGCTCAATCTCATTCAGTCCATCTACTCTGCTCTCATGAGACCCCACCTGGAATACTTGTTCCAGCTCTGAGGTCCCCAGCACAAGACAGACATAGAGCTGTTAGATTGACTCAAGAGGTGGGACATGAAGATGATTGGCAGGCAGGACCACCTCTCCTATGAAGACAGGCTGTGATAGTTGGACTTGTTCAGCCTGAAGAAGAGAAGTCTCTAAGGAGTCGTAATTACAGCCTACCAATACTTAAAGGGGTCCTACAAGAAAGTGGGAGAGGGACTGTTCACCAGGGAGTGTAGTGATAGGACAAGAGGTAATGGTTTCAAGCTGAAAAAGAGGAGGTTTAGGTTACATATTAGGAAGAAATTCTTTACTGTGAGGACGGTGAAGCCCTGGCCCAGGTTGCCCAGAGAAGCTGTGGCTGCCCCCTCCCTGACAGTGTTCAAGGCCAGGTTGGATGGGGCTTTGGGCAGCTTGGTCTAGTGGAGGGTGTCCTTGCCCATGGCAGGAGGGTTGGAACTAGATCATCTTTGAGGTCTATTCCAACCCAAAGCATTCTATTATTCTGTGAAAATAATTTGATCTCACATATGCAAAATTGTGTCAGGAAATTAAAAATTGTGTGGACCATGTTCTCATCTCCTATGTTGTTGTCAAGTGATTTTGTTCCATGAAAGTACAGTCACTGACTCCAATTATTTTTATCAGATTTTCCAAAGCATACCCATATACTGTGTCATGTTCTTTGTAACCATTGTGTGTTTAGAGTAATTTCAGAATGTATTTCTTTGGTGCATTGAGCAAAAAGTTTGTTTCAATGAGTTCTTTCAATTGCTCTGAATTAAGTTCTTCCTAGAAAAATATTTTCTCCAGATTGTGAATATCAAAAAGTGATTTCTAAATGTTTTAAGAGCTTTTAAGGTTAAACAATTGCGCAAATGCACTGATCAAGCTACTTCTGTCCCCAGAGAGCGTGCCAGTGTTCCAGTTGCAGTAGCAGCATTGACACTGTTGCAGCTCTACCCCATACTAGCAGAAGACAAGCTAGGCACTGCAAACACAATATTGAAGCTAATGTTATTTTCTTTTTTGTGAATAGTCTACTGTTAGGCATTGCTTTTTTTCATGGAGTTGTTGATTATTTTGAATTTTTCAATATAGAGTATTATATGAGCCTTTTCACCCTACAGATTACTCACAAGCTATTTTTCTGTGACTGTTCTTGATTTGTTATTCATGCTGGGATTGCTCAGCTAAGTCATATAGTTTTAGTTTGTTTTGTAACTCAATGACTCCTAAACACATCAAGAGCTTCGAAGTTAGCTATATGAATAATTTTGCCTGGATACTAATGTGAAGTTTTGTATAAGCCTTCACAGTCACTTAATGCTTTCTCTGATCTGTAGTGTATGAGCATTCCCAGGAAACTGCTGGTTGCAAATGGCTAAGAAACAAATCTACACTTTTGCAAGGGTTGGTTGCAGCCAGGATGTGACTTAAGCGATGCCTGCACGGTGGTACAGTGCCTGGCTTGTCACCTGACCTGGAAGATGTGGCATACCAGGCAGAGTGGATGACGAGGAAAGCGATGTGGCTTCCTGTTAAATCTCTTCTGGGTCATCCTGGAGAGTGTTGAGAATGGTCCTTTTGTTATTGCATTATTGCCTTACTTCTAAGGGGGAGTCCTGCTTTCCTTTCAGCCTTCAGATCCCCAAGGCTCCTGTCAGACTTAATACTGTGTGGTTTGGGATAAAGTGTACTTAATGATTATGTTTTATAATTTTATTAATTTTCCCATACAGTTTCAGCTATTTAAAACAGAGGATTTATTTTTATTTTTTGTATTATTTGAAGAGCAAAAAATCCCATCTGTGAAGAGTCTGATAATTGATACACATTGTGTGGATTTTCTCTCATAGATTTGCATAGTCTCCTTAAAAGATATCTTTTAAATTATAATATGGTATAAAACACTATATATATTTTTTTCTGTGCTCTTAGTTGCTATTTTAGCTTATTCTTAAGCTAGGGCTGTGGAAAATGAAAGAAAAGCTCCATAGAAATGCATCGATTTTAAATATAAATGTATCTACTTTGAAATATATTAACCAATTTATAAATATGGGTGGGTCTATACTGTAAATGAAAATGAAAATAACCAATTCTGCACAGCTGTAGAACATTTGCCTTTAAGAAGTGAAATCTTTACACTCAGTTGAATTCTATGCTGACTCAGATGAACTGACCAAGCTAGCTGGCAATTGTCTTTCCAAAACCTTTTTCTGACAATTAATTTAAGTAAGTCAGTTGGTTTCTTGGCATCTTTACAATCAGGACTGATTCTGACTGAAAAAATAATACGGTACAAAGTTACCTTTGATAGCAGTGTAGGTGAACTTTGCTTATTTAAAACTCAGCAGTTGGGTTTTTTTTCCTTACTTATTATAGACATATGTGTTATCTTGATTAACCTAGAAGTAGAAGCATCTTCTGGTACCCAGCCATGTGGCTTAATCCATTCCATAAACCTATAAAGCTTGATCTTAAAAGTAGTAGGACTTTTTCTCCTGTAAGTCCTACAGGTATTCTGATTTTGAACCTTTTCTGGTGGTCAAGTTTGTGGACACAGATGCATTTTCATACCTGATGAACAATTAAAAAATATTAAGCATACATTCCAGGTTGATGATTATGGTCAATAATTAAATTGTGTAACTGCCTAGGGCTAAAGCTGTGCAGTGATTTACCAAAGTGATCTCATAATTGCTGGAACATCTGCAAGTAGATATCAGTGCTTTTGTATATTTACTGTCCTTCTTGATAGTGGAGTTATAATTATAACCCCAAATAGTGGGTTGAATTCTTGGTATTAAATGTAGCAGACACACTTAGAGCTTAATGCATGTGCCAAACAACTGGGACTCTATGTCCTAACTTTTATGATTTTCAAAGCAGTACATTTAGCTGTTTATCTGTTCCTCAGCAGTGTCTGTTACTCTCACTCTCTAAAAGTGTGACTGTTCTGCATTCCATTACTTACATTTCTTGAAATTTACCCATTTGGTCTGACCACTTTTTTCTGATATTGTCCCTACCTGAGACAAAATGCTGTTTTAAATTTTTTGTGATTGAACACACAAGACACCCAGGTGTCTCCTATGTGTGCCAATCTTCACTCTGCTAGGAAATGAGGCGGGAAAACCAAGGCCTCCTTTCTCCTTCTCAGAGAAGCTGCAGCCTGGAACACCTGATGGGAGTGGATGAAAAGCTGTCTTGCCAGACTTGTTACAGGGGGAACAACTTTTGGTTTTCAGAGCTAAATTTATTCATCCAGGGGCCACAATATTGCTCGATTACTGCCAAACCCTAATCTCAGTCAAGAACCAATAACAAGCTCTTTGGCTTATAGAAATTCATGGCAGCCTCTGCATCAAAATCTTTAAGCTGTCCAGTTACACCATTTTCAAGATCTTGAGCCTTAGTTATGCCCTTCCACTAATATTGACTTACATGCATAGATCCATAGCTGCTTTGTGTGATGAACACCAGTGACTGCAGATGTAACCTCTGTACTCAACTTATGCTGCACACATATGTTGGAGCTAAACTGTACTGAATTTCAGTCTACTGGTACAATCAATGTCCAGCAGTCTACTCACTGAAACTACTTTATGTCTACATTTATGCTATTTTTCATGATCCTGTGTATTAGAAACAGGAGGGGAATGTCATATGTTCCTCCCAGCCACCTCCCCGGCATATAACACATGCGGTTCAAGTGAATACAGAAGGTACCCAGAGGACAACATAAAGTAGAAGAAATGTAATGTAGATATTGCATATTACTTCCATTGCTGGAGACAACATGCTTCCTGCAAGCATTTCTACTTAAAAATTACTTTGTTATGTTAAAGTGTATGGAGAAAATAGACCAAAGATGATCCTTTTTAGGGGCTGTGTGCTTTACCCAGTGCCTGGTTGTCTCTACGGAGCTAACAGCAAGTACTTGCAGTACCTCTAAACTATTCTGTGCATAAATTCAGGTTGTTTAATATTTTGCATGATTCATATCTCAAGGAAAATATAAGAAATTCCATACCCACAACAGACTAGTAAATTTGCTTTAATTCACTCTATACTAAATTCCTGTCTTTAATTGTTTCCCGAAAAAAGTCGTGATTTTCTAGGAGGCCATTTTCCATCTTGTCAGTGATTCCATTAGAAAATCAATATAATTAGAGGATATCTGCAGTATCCTCTAGTTCCTGCGATATTTTCACCCCATTCAGACTTAATGAGAAGTTTTGATACTGCTTTTGTATTAAGTTACAAGGATGGTTATCCCACATTATGTTTATATGGAAATGAACTTTGCACACAAGACTGAGGTTAAGGGTATATTAAATGCTGAAATTAGCAGAAGTAACAGATACCTTCTCTAAAATATTGTAGGTCAATACAGAGCTTTCTAGATCTGAGATTACCCAGCTGCTATTGTAGACTGCTTGTCACACCTTTAGTATAAAAGTCCATTGAAGCTCTTTGGATTCTTATTGACTAGATGTCCTCCAGCACCCCATTTTAAAGGCTGATAGATAACTACAATTGAGTCCTTTCACAGTTCTGGTTAAGAACATCTCGTTGTGAGTTGCATTACTGCACTTACAGGAGTGTAGAGTGCCCTGTGCCCCTGCCTGGGTCTGGGGAACTGATCTTGCTTGTGTCTGCTGAGCTCTGAAGCAAAAGGGTCAGGAAGCCTTTGAGTTTAACCATCACTACAGGGATGTATTTGCGGTCAGTGCTAAGTCCTTAGTGGAGCCACTGAGGACTTCAGTAGTAGCTGGGATATCAGTGAAAAGTAACACTCTTTTCAACAAAAGAAACCCCAGATTTCTTTAAATAAAACATCTACACCCAGTCCAAAACTTTTAGATACCATAAATTATTTTATCACACACAACTCATACCAAATGTTTTCATAAATGTCTCCTAAATGCCACCACAGTGTTTGAACATTACCTACTGCCTATTTTACTGACTGTGCCCATGATCAAATGGCTTGGTAAGAGGAATCTTCCCTCTTTCCTATCTGACACTGCTACTCTTGCTGCGACTCTTGAAAGATTCCTGTACTACTTCCTCCTCTCACTTGCAGATGTTGTTTCTTTCAATTTCCTGCTGCAGAAAACTTTTCTTGTGCCTCACATCTGAGGGGCAGCCTTCCACTACCTGTCATTTTTCTTTTGACATGTCTGATTTAAAATATAAATATATTAATATATTAATGCCTGTGATGACCAAGTAGAGCTTAAAGCAAATTTTTCCAATGCACTGCTTGGAGATAGAGCTTTCACATTATCAAATGCAGTTTATTATACAGTCTGAAATACATTTTGAAGGATTTTCATCATTCCTTCTGGAGAGTTTTACAGTGTTCTACCCAGACTTTTCTTCCTGTTGTCAAAAATAGCATTCAAACAGTAAATAAACTGAATAGGATACACATGAAAATGCATTCAGGTAGTAAGGCAGCAGTAATGTGAACCAGAGGATGCTCTGAACCCCTAAGGCTCCAAATAATTATTATAAAACTCCATTTCTTTCACAGCAGACTTTCTGCAGGAGACACAAAATAGATTTTAAGATAGAGTGAGTGCTCTCTTTTGGATCAATGGTACTAGGCAAAGCTGCTTTGTTATTTTGTTTAAGTTTGTTCTTTAATCCTTCAGCTGCTCACAGGGTGGGGGAACCATTCTGGTGAATAATATTAATTCACCTCCTGTTGAGCTTTCCTTTGTTTTCCTAAGTGGATGCCTCCTCGGTCGTTTGGTCACAGGGATCAGTGACACATCATCCAAAGAAAAGGCAGCCATTAAATGCGTGTGCAGTTCTTAACGTTTTTCCTCCCAGACATACAGTTTCTAACTCTGCCCTTGTTTTTCCTGAACATCACAACGTGAGATGCAAAGTAAAACCCCATCGCTAACACTGTACAATTCACTTACTTTCCTTACCCAGCCACTTTTGTAGTGTCCTTAAGATGTAGCACGCCATCACTCTCTGCAGCAGACCTCTGTGGAAAAGGAAACCTGACCATGCCATTTGTGCAGATCACCAGTTCTGGGAGAAAACTTACAGTTATGACAATTCAAAATTCATCTGAAATATTTTTTTTTCTGCCCTAAAAACAGGCAAACCCCAGCTATAACTTGTTACTTTTTCCATCTTTGCGTGAGTCTCAAGGACAGAAATTTGATCAACTCCCTGATGCCTGGAACATCTGAGGGGGAACAAAAGGCCAAAGCTGTATTATTTGGAAAATATGTATTCCCGAGGTCAAATAAGTGAAGACAGGTTGATAATAGAGGAGATTTACCAGTTTTGGAAAGAATTAAAGTCTCAACAGAAATGACCTTATCTTAGCAGACCTTCTCCTCTGGTACAATACAGCATCTGAGAAGTTGCCATGCTTCACTTCCCAAAGAGTCTACCACCAAAGAGCAAGAAGTCCTAGCCACACCTCCTCTCCCCTGCTGACTTTTATGTCAAAAGAGGATATCTCATTAGCTGTGTCATAACATTCAGAAGACACCTTCGGCCTAATGGTGATCAATGGCTCAAAGTCCAGATGAAACACTGACAAGAGGTGTTCCTCAGGATTCTGTGCTGGGACTGGTGCTGCTTAATATCTTTATTAATGATCTTGACAGTGGGATTGAGTGCATCCTCAGCAAATTTGCTGATGCCACTAAGCTGAGTGGTGAGGTTAATATGCTGGAGAGACAGGATGCCATCCAGAGGTATCTGAACAGGCTGGAGAAGTGGGCCCAGGTGAACCTCAGGAGGTTCAACAAAGCCAAAGTGCAGGGTCCTGCACCTGGGTCAAGACAACTCCCGTTATCCATACATGTTAGCAGCCCTGAGGAAAAGGAGTTGGAAGCATTCATGGATGAGAAGCTGGACATGAGCCACCAATGTGCATCTGCAGCCCAGAAGGCCAAATGCGTCCTGGGCTGCATCAAAAGAAGTGTGGCTAGCAAATCTAGAGAAGTGATTCTGCCCCTCTATTCTGCTCTGGTGAGACCCCACCTGGAGTACTGGGTCCAGCTTTGGAGCCCTCAACACAAGAAGGACATGGACCTGTTGGAGCATATCCAGAGGAGGGCCAGAAAATGATCAAAGGGCTGGAGCACCTCTCCCATGAAGACAAACTGAGAGAGTTGGGCTGGTTCAGCTTGGAGAAGAGAAGGCTCCAGGGGGACCTTATAGTGGCCTTCCAGTACCTGCAAGGTGCCTGTAAGAAAGCTGGGGAAGAACTGTTCACAAGGGTTGTAGCAGTAGGACCAGGGGTAATGGTTTTAAACTGGAAAAGGGGAGATTAAGGTTGGATATTAGGAAAAAGTTCTTCAATATGAGGGTGGTAGATCAGGCAGCCCAGAGAGGTGTTTGAGGCCCCATCCCTGGAGATATTCAAGGTCAAGCTTAATGAAGCACTGAGCAACCTGATCTAGTTAAAGGTATCCCTGCTTACTGCAGGGAGGCTGGACTCAACGACCTTTAGAGGTCCCTTCCAACTTTACACATTCTGTGATTCTATGATTCGAATCCTCAGCAGCTGTACTTATGTTGTAGGGAAGGTATACTCTGCACCAGACCTCTCATCAAGTCAAGTGGGAGACCTACAGAAGCTGGCCATTGCTGTCATTCTGGTGTACACCTGGGTTTCCTTCCAAAAAAATTGGAAGCCATGAATGTATGCAGGCAGATCTCTTCTTCTTGTGCAACTGTATTATGTCCAGTGTGAACTGTTAGGGGCCTTATGGTGTAGGGCAATCTTCTGTGGTGGGGTTTTCTTACGTACTTTGATTTCATGCTGTTTAGCCCAGCATCCATCATAACATAAGGCAGAAATTGCTCCTAAACCTATAGTTCCAAATACAAGTGGAACACTGAATCAGTACACGTTCCTGAAAATGTGCTCTGCCATGATATTTAGGCTGGCCAGTTGGCTAACATAGGACCTCATCTGCTACCACAGAAAAGCTCTGGAGGTTTACAGAATGTAAACTCCATTAACATTCACTGTTGTCCTTGAATTAACTCACCCCCAATATTATTTTGTCTGATATGTAGTAATTCACTCTGTCTTTATTTGTGTGATCAGCCCCAGCAAGATTAAAAGAAAAATAAAAAAAATCCCTTTTTGGTATCCCAGACTAGGATTGGGAATATGGCTCCATAAATGTTCAGGCAGATCAAGAACTGCTTGTAGCCTCTACTGAATATACCTTTCCATGTCTTCGTCAGGAATGTTGCAGTAATCTCGCTGCCAAGAACAAACTTGTTAACTTTTTGCCAGCAGCAAAGGAGTTGTGTCCATTGCCAACTAAAAACCATTTCCCCAGATGGTTAGGGAAGTTCTCATATGAAATACTGATAACACAGCAGATGGGTGATATCCATGGATAACTCCAGACTTAGGCCTGCTGTCATGCTAGAATGCAGCTACCTCTCATGGTTAGTCAAGACTGCCTAACTTCCCTCATCCAAGGTTTCTTTTATGTTCCTAGATATGATGCTTAAATGTACTAGAGTAGCTGAAGTTACCTCTGCAGGTAACTAATACTTTTCCTCCTCCATTTTATAGTTGCCTTCAGTTGCAGTGATTAAATATTGCAAAGTCTGGTCCTGAGCTAGGGGTGGACTTCCATTCTGACTCTCCCCAAATGATCTCTCACTCACAGAAGCCAGGAATACAGTACATTATATTTCTGTTGGTTAAGAAACATAATTTTCAAACCTCTACCAAGCACTGTGGACTAAAAAGATGTTTCAGTAGAACTGCATGCAAAGCACTAGCAGTTACTCTTGAGGATACTGGTTTTGTTGGTTGAGAACACCTTCTGATGCTTATCTTGGAAAATGCTGTGGTGCAAAACTGCATAACCTGAAAAATGCACTGCCAGAGAAATTGGGACTGGGATACCTGTTCACTGCGCTGATAACTCTCCACTATAGAAGCAATGATCTGGCCTGAAGTGGGGTCATTTGGGCAAGTTTGTTTCAGAATATTTGATAAGTTAGCCTTCAAATTGCAGGTTCCTGAGGTTGATGCTTGTAGCTCAACTGTTTTGGGGATGACTCTTGGTTTTTTCCCACCATGTTTCTGCAACTTCTCAACAGTTTGTGATAGGAAGCAAGTAGAAGAAACTGTGTGTATGTGTTCACAGATGTGCACAAGTGCATAAAATATCTTTTCAGTTGCTTTCTGTATAAAGAATTCATAAAAAAGATCCATGAGGATTTACTTATTAGAATATGAAAAGCTCTTTCTCCTAATAAACTGACTGATTTAGGAATAATAATGTTGGTTTAGATAATTTTCCTTAGAATAAACTTAATTCATTTCCTCTTTCAGCAGCGCATCGAGTATACTGTTGTTACTGATTTCCTTTGTCATAACATGTTAACCAGTACCCTACAGTAGGCAAAATAATACCATACTCCAAAAGCTTTTCAACTGTCCAGATTTTCTGTGAAATGCTGAAACTCAGCTGCTTGGGAAGCAGTTTCCATAGTTCTCATGGCACACTAAACTTTGGCTCTCTATTCCTTTTTATTTCCCTTCATCATCTTCTCTGTGGTAATAGCAACACTGCTCTTTACATTCCATCGCTACTCATTTTATCACTAGACAAAAGCAGATGATCACACTATTAAAAAAAAAGACCCAACAAAGAGCACTACAAATATGGTCATGTGCACAAGAAGAGAATGAAGGAGTCTTTGAGGATTTTACAACTGTGGCGGCTTTATAGAGACTCGATATCTCAAGACAGTACAAGAAGCTGATCTCATTTGCAAAGAGCTTGGACAATCCAGTGGCTCCAGCAAGCTGCTGTGAGTCAGTGCAAGGTATTAGTATTGACACTACTAAAAATAAGTAAGGAATGAAAAGCATGACTCTGAATCACTGTTTTGAGTGAGGCAATCTAGGTTTAGTAAGTTTAGCTACTAGCCAGCCTGCATGTAAACCCAGCTGATTTTGTAACGGCCGGGATAACACTATTTGCATTGGGATTTGACAAGTCATATTTACATAATGCATAGCATTTTTTGTGTCTGTAGGGGTTTTTTTAATCTCTTGTCATAGCATTCATTATTTCATTTAACCTTTCAGGTAAAATGTTCCAACATTCACATGTAGCTTACTTTAAAAGTCTTATTTGATCTTTTATCTTGTGTTTCCATAGCTGTTGGGCTCTCACCTAGGACTTTGACATTTGTTAAAACTAAACCAGGACAAGGTGCCTGTGGGGTGAATGAAGAGCATGCTGAAAGGGTGAATTTCTTTTCCCCACGGCTAGGCTTCACTCAAACTAAAAGAAACCAACCCAGAACTATAAAGCTGCCTTTACCAATTTTAATGATGCAGATAAAGGAATGGTCTATTAAAGACAAGGCATTCATTTGTTGAGAGAAACCTTGAGCTGCAAAATGTGAAAAGCCCTGGGAAGAAAATCTAACAAAATAAAGACAAAGAACTCATCTAACATTGTGACAGAATAGGAAAGGTCAGGCTTAAATTCAAAGATAAGGAAAAGGACAAGCCTCACAGGTAAAGGAGAGAGAGAAAAAAGACAAACTTAAAGTTAGGGGGAACAAAAACCACCATAAAAGTCATGCAACTAGAAAGCGCAACAGATGCTAGACAGAATAGTCCCCTAGTAGGCTGGAGATGTGGATAATCACTCTTTTCAACAAAATGATGGGCTCGTTAGTTGGTGTACACTGTGATGAAAGCCTCCAACCACCAGAATAAGCGAGAAATGAAGATTTAAAATTGTTGAAACCCCGATGCTTGCCTGTATCTATAGTTAGTGAGGGAGATGTGGCTGTGATTCTGAAGGGCTGTGTCTGAGTCTGGAAGAGATGAGATCTCGCTTTTTTCAGAGCTAATAATAATCGCTGCTGAACCCTTCTCTGGGGCCACATTGGTTTCTGTGCACCACATTCCTGCTTGTTCTGCAGTATGGCTACCTCTCGTTAAAACGTCTGACGTGCCTGTATTAGTTAACATTAATAAGGTGTGTGTAAATTGCTGCAGTTGCCTTCTGCTGTATCTTCTGCTGCTGTATTTACTGCTGTGTCAGCAGTACCACAGAATTGCTGGGGGGTAAATTTGCAGTAATCCAAACCTCTGATGATAAATTGGTTATGGCTATTTGGAAACTGGGAGAAAAAGAAATAAGGGTGTCAAGTCTTCATAAGCAGCAAACATCCAAATCTCTGTTTTTTCCTCAAAAATAGCAATAATCCCAAGTAAGTCCTATATGCTGCAGTGAGCTTTGTTTTGCAAATTTGTTTGCATGCTTTCTGTATGCAGTGGCCATATTTCTGTCAATTCTAATGATAATTAGAAAGAAATGCTTACTGATGCTATGCTGAAGCAAGCCGTGCCGTTTAGCAGGACAGACGGCAGAGGCAAGGGACATGTGTGCTGGGGGAAAGCCACGACTTTCGCTCTTCAGTTTGTGCCTGAGGAAACCAAATAGAGTCAGGCTTTAGAAACAAAGCTTGTTGCGCCATTATCTGTCCTCATGCTTAATTATAACACTTGCAGTTGGACTTGTTTATACTTCACTTTTATTAGTAACTACTGAAACAATTTTCTACAGGTTTTCCTCTTCTCTAGGTTTTTTTTTTGTTTGTTTGTTGTTTTTTTTTCTTAGTAGCAACAGTTTACAGGTCTGACCTGTCTGTAAATCAGAGGTGTCTACTGACAGAGTGTAGGGAACTGACCTGAGAGATTTTCAATCATTTTGAGAGGGGTCTTTTCTGACTACGTAATAGCATTTCAGACTGCAACTCTGACCTACTGTACACAGCTTAATCTACAACTGTGTGTGTGTGTGTTTAATTAACTTGCACAAGCTAAAATGTCTTCACACACACTACTTCAGGTAGTATATTGTTCTGTAATCTGCCTGAAGACAAAGCTGGGTATAGGCATGCTCTGAAACTCTCGCAAAGATAAGAGAGCAGTCTAGAAGCTGGATAGACATTTTGCTTATCTTCCTCTTCGGTATATTTAATGAAAATAAATCTATATGCTACGCAAATGGCAAATGTTTGCTTTTCCATTTAATAAGGTTTTCTTTTCTTACCATATCTGATTGCAGGGGCAGCAAAGGTGCAGAAGGGGTTTGTGGTGGTTTGCTTTTTAAAAATATGATTTTTTTCATCATTAGTGTAAAAAAGAAAGCATCAAATTATGTGTTATACCAGTCCTTGGGATCCATACCCCAGTGACAAAGCACCTGTCCCGTGTGGCAATGAAAGCCCTCACACCTTGCTGCCTGCTGTAATCCTAAACTCTGAGCTGTGTGTCTGGGCACCTTATATGATGCATGGGAAGAGGTAGCTCAAGCTGAGGGGTGGTGGTGGGAGAGGCTGCCTAAGTTGTTTTAGGAAGAAAGACAAAGGAAAGGGGTTAAAAGAACCAAGAACTGACCTTTACACAGAGGTCATCTAGGGCTGGGATGGCAGATATGAAATCTTTCCATTAGGCATTCATAGTTAAATCAGTGCTGAGCTTCTTGACCTCATTTTAGAGAACATGAGGTTGCTCAAGGTCAGTGATATAATAACCAATGTAGTCTTTCATCACTGGCCTAGAACAGGAGGAGATTTAAGCTCTGTTCACATAATCTTTTTAGCTACCTGAAGTTCTTTGACATGCTCATAGTGAGTGGCCAGATCTCAAAGCTCAAGCCAGACTGTCTTATAATCATAAATGTCAGCCACATTTCTGTAATTGAACTATCCCACCAACAATGTTCTCTCTACCTTGTCCATCCTTATAAGCCACCTAAATTCCTAGCTTTGTTTCTGAAGTTTTTCATGTACTCTGGAAGTTGAAGTTGTGTCCTGTCTGCCAATAGCATTAGATGATAATGCAATACTTTTTTCATAGGTTCAGCTACTCAAAGCAGGTTTTCAAAAGGCAAATATGATCTTTTTCCTACCTTATTTCTATCAGTGAACTCATAAAAACTTTGAAAGCTAACAGCAGTTTGCTCTTCGTTAGCATTACCCTCATATAGAAGTCCGTGGAAGATGTCGTGGGATCTTGGCACATTGCTGCTCACAAAATTTCCCATCTTGGATTTTAGAGGCAGGCAGTGTCCTTTGATATTCATATGTCTGACAGGAGGGAGAGTAGTAAGGTTGAGAATATTTCCCAGGAGCTTTGTTGATGGAGATGTGAGTGACTAGCTGAGCTCAGCATAGGTCTATGCATACTCCCAAGGAAAAAGACCATAACTTACATTATGTATCAGCTGTCTTGTAAGTGCACTTCCAAGAATGATACAGTCATATGATTCATATTGAAACATAAGGTATTTGAAAATTAAAGTTCAAGAAATGCATCATAGGTTCACACATGCAAAGTGTTGAGTTCATTCAGAGGAAGAGGTAGGTGTCTTAGGCAAGTGTGTGAAGCTCAGCAACCATGTGTTCTGAAGTGCCTCTAAATCTTTTGTTCTAGATTATCCTACATTCATTTTGCTTATAGGCGATTTTACAGGTGGATTTAAGATTTTACAGGTGGTTACAAACTGGTTTTGAATCAGAACCTGCAGACATGTAGCTTATCTTGCTGTGTTTTGGTTAATCTTGGCATTGAGTTCAAACAGAGTGCTGTCATAGCCTGAAAAAGACTGTCTAGATGTACTGAAAATATGAGAGAAAGCTACAGTAGGACTGTATATGAGTTTAGATCATTCAATCGAATATTTAATTTACTTTTATTTCAAGTAGGAATCTCCAAGAGAGGGGAAGGGAGAGACACCACAGTGTATGAATTTCCTAATGACAAGAGTACTTTGTCAGTATGGTTTTGAATCTATTCTTCACATGTTCCAATTTGGTATTTACCTAGGGCAGTATCCGCATGTGTAGTGACTTTTATAGTCTTAGACTATCTTGGAAATTGTTCATGGGTCTGCAGGTTTAGAAGTAGGAAAATAAGATTATTCTACTCCTTGGTTTCTGTTGAAATAAAAGAAGTTTGTTCCTAATGTGGGAGTAACATAAGACAAAGGAATTTATAACCAAAATTGAAATACCAGTTTTGATTATTGAAGATTTTTTTTGAGTCTGTGTTAGCTTAGGGCTCAGGCTGACTCTGGAACCCAAGGTCCATATCCTGATCATCTGTGTCTTGGTTTTGGCTGAGATTTTCTTTATAGTAACCAGTATAGTTCTGTGTTTTGGATTGAATATGAGGATAATGTTGGTAACACACTGATGGTTTTAGCTGTAGCTGAGCAGTTGCTGTGTCTACACTCAGTCAAGGTCTTGTCAGCTTCTCATGCCCTGCCAGATGCACAAGGAGATGGGAGAGCACAGGCAGGACAGCTGTCCCAGGCTGGCCAAAGGGATGTTCCCTAACATATAATGCTTCAGATGTAACTGGGAAAGATGCTGGGAGGTGGGATCACTGCTCGGACACAGACTGGGCATCCGATTGTTTTCATTTCCTTTTGTGTGCAGTAAGCAATTTAATTTGTGCGTCACTTGTATTACTGCTATTATTACTGTTGTGGTAATTGTTGTTGCTGTTGTTATTATTATTATTACTATTATTTTCCTTTGCTATCCCATTAAGCTATCTCATCCTGCAAGGCTTTTTTTCCATTCTCCTTCCCATCCCCTTGGGAGCTGGAGGGGTGAGCAAACGGTTACCCAACGCTTAGCTACCGGCTAGCGTCAAACCATGACGATATGTCTTGCTGCTAAGTTGGCTTTTGCACTGCTGCTCATATCTGAATTATTAAGTGTGTTGCAAGCAAGGAGATGCTTGCCCGAAGGCATCTGAAGGCATTTGGGGTGCACCTGTTCTTGGAGGGAGAGAGGAGGAGCTAGAATAGGATTCACTATAATAAATAAATATCCCCTATTCCCCCCTCTCTACTGTTCATTACTGAGGAGGTTAAGCTCTTATCTCTTTAACCTTGCATCTCATAAACTCAATTATACTCTTATTGTGTTGCCTAGAGGCCTCTGGAAAGCCCTCTGGTGTTCTGTGATCCATAATAATTATGAAGGCTGTGGTAAAGAAATAGACCAAGAGGTTCAACAGGCCAAAGTATTTTGCGGTGTTCCTTTCCCAGGCTATGGTTTTTGTTTGTCAGATTTCTGCCTGTCAAATTCATGCTGGTGTGAAAGATCGAAAGGTGCAGGGCAGAAGTTGCAGGGGACTGATTGTTTGTTTGCCCAGAGAGCCTTGTAAGAGAGCAACACATTAGCTCACCCACACACACAAAAGGAAATTTGCCATCTTATAGAAAAGAAACAAGTGATGAAAAGAACAGCTCACCACCAGAAGTGAAGGAGCAGGAGGACACAACAAAGAAAAACATCGTATTTGCTATTCTCATTTAAAGGTGAGAGAAACATCAAATGAGTAGCTGACTGGAAAAATATCTACAATCATCCTCAGCAAGCTTACCAGAACACGTGAAAAAGAGGTTTCTTAAAAATCCTCTTTTGTCATGTTTTCTTCCTTTTATTTTTTTATTAACTAAATGAGAGAACTGGAATTATCTTCAGCCACTTTCATTATTTTGTTATGAGTTCTGTAAGTGTTTTAACACAGGAGAGATAAACAAATAATAGATTTTATGTAAATACTCTTTGGTAATGATGCTATCAAGAGACTGGGAAGCAAGAAATGGGAGGAGTTGATAAACCGGAGAGGCTAATGGAAAGTGCTGTGCAAAGAGGGTTTCAGATATGGCTCCTGGGTGAGGAGACTATTGCGTTCGTGCAGTTCATCTAGGCAATGAATATACCTGAATATTTGATTAAAGGCTAGTGTGCTGCAATAAGATGTGAGGAATAATGCACCTAAGAGATGATGAGGAAATAGACCAAAGACATCTAGCAACTGGGCTCAATGAAATTCATGGCTAGAAAAATCTACCCGGGGATCTGTTACGTAAAGAGTAAGAGTCTGATATATGGCTGAGAGGCAGCCCTCCCTTTGAGTCACGAAGTTCAGAAAGGACTCCCTTTCTTTCTAAACTCCTGAGAGAGATGCCTAGGTCCAGTTAAGTCCAATCTTATTCCCAGACGTGGCCAAAGGTTTATGTCTAAATAATTATATATAAAACCACGTATCAGAGTCACCATTTTCCTGTCAGAGACCCCAAAGAACTTTCACTGAGACACTTTTGCAAAGTTGAAACTAACAGGTTATTAAAGTGAGAGATATAAAAGTTCAGGATTGTCATTGGTAAATGCACTTACTGCAATAGCACTAATATATATGACTATGATTATAATTATAATGCTGGCAAAATACTATCCCAGGTATTCTTTCCAAAAGGGTGAAATCACAATACTTACCAAGGTCCCTGTCTTGGGTGCAGGAGAAGTAACATGGCCCATTGACTACCTCTTAAGGGTCTTCAGTTTCTTCTCTCCCACCCCTGGTTTTAGCTTCCTCAATACCCTTTATAACTCAATCTTAGCTGATCCGTCCCAGGGTGATATTGAACATGATTTGTGTGAAGAGTCGAGTACTACAGTCATATATGTTTAGCATGTACTGCTTTTTGCTCACTGTCATATTTAAGCATGTCAGCTTTAACATTCATTTTGCAGTTAATGAAACAAAAGGTCTCGCTCTGGGCACCATGACCTTCAAAATTCTGTGTAGAAACCATCTATCTCTTTATTCTAGTCTCTAGACAAATCAGGGCCATCCTGCTACTGTAAGACTCCCTCCTTCAGCTGCTTCTCATACCAACTTTGCAGATGTCCATCTGCAATATCTGCATAAGTGGACACCTGTGTTTTTAACCTCTTAGGTGCAAGTCCCACAAGATCTAAGCAGCCCTCTTTGTGGCAGTCAGGTGACATTGAGGCTTTCTTCACTGCCCGATACAGGAGGTCTGTGGTGTACCTTGTCTTGTTCTTCCTCCAGAGAAACTCCTTCAAATCCCACTCTCCTACCACATTTTACAATTTTTTCCCTATTTTTTCCTTTATGTGAATGTGGCTCATCAGCTGTGGTGATATTCTCTGAGCCCTAAACTAGAGTAAGAATCATAGAATCATGGTCTGGGTTGAAAGGCACCCCAAGGATCATACAGCACCAACCGCCCTGCCATAGGCAGAGCCACCAACCTCTAGGCCTGGATCTACACAAGTTTGCCCAGGGCCCCATCCAACCTTGCCTTGAACACCTCCAGGGATGGGGCATCCAGCAACTCTCTGGGTAGTCTGTACCACTCTCTCTGTAAAAAACTTCCCTGATATCTAACCTAAACCTTCCCTCTTTAGCTTTAGTCCATTCCCCCTTGTCCTGCCATTGTCTACCCTATTAAAAAGTGGATTCCCCTCCTGTTTATATGCTCCCTTCAGGTACTGGCAGGCTGCAATGAGGTCCCCCCCACAGCCTTCTCTTCTCTAGGCTGAACAAGCCCAGCTCCTTTAGCCTCTCTTCATAGAGGAGGTAGAAGAATACGCCTGGAGAAGAAGAGCGTCTGAACAGAGCATAAGATACTGGGGATTCTTGCCAAGGCATGCCTATTTAGACACACAAACTGTGTCTAACTAAAGCAATTGAACGATAGAATTAGAGAGTATTTCAGACATAAGGGACATGCTACATAACAGCTGAAGTAATATTTGGGAATTGTAAGTGTTACACTTCATTGGCAAGAGATGCACAAAATGACCCAGAACTACTTACTTTCATGCTATGAAATGGGACTTTGCCATCTACCAAAAGTAAGGCTCTCATAAATACCAGTACGGAGGTCAAAATCTGAGAAATGAGGAAGCAAAAAGAGATTGAAAGGGTTCCTGTTCCTAGATAGATATTTCTATATTAGTATAGAAATGCTGACTGACACCTAGCTTCTGCAGAGCGAATGGATTGTCCAGCAGTGGAAACGGCAAGGGTTTTTTTCTGGTTTATTAAATTAATAATGTGCAAAGAAGAAAAGACATTGAGATATCTCATACTGGAGCTACTCCAGTACTATTGATTACTCAAGTGAGATCGTTTTTTTTCATGTATCAGTTGCCAGTAACACATGTCCTGGCATCAACCATAAACAAATGGAAAGACTAGTCAATATTCTTGGAGTTAAGGAATATGGAGTTAAAGCAGAAGGTATTGAGAGAGGAAAAACTTCAATGCAAATCCTATGTGAATGAGTGAGATAGATTTATATATATTTATACATACGTTGAATAAAGTATTTTACAAATAACTGCTATGGCTGAACTAATTAGAAATAACTCATCTGAGTAAACTCATAATGGAATTAGGTAAACAGAAAAGTCCTAATGCCATCAAAAACCAGCCCATGTTAAAGAAAGTTGCAGCTGGAATTCTAGAAGAAATTGTGCTTATATCAGATAAAGGTGATAAAAACAGTGGCTGTGCCTGAGCGATATTTTTTTTTTTTTTCACTTGCTCATGGCTTTCAGGTCTTTGTAAGCAGCCAGCACTGCTCAGCATATTCTGTTAGTCCAAGGTATCTTGAAAAATGGTCTAAATAAAGTCTCTGTACCATTCATTGTCTGTATCAAAGGTAGTATTATCCTCTCCACCATCCCATCATTATTGGCCATTTGGACACCGGTGCTATGCTTCTACATGAGGAAAGATGGGTAGAGTGACTCTGTATTTGAGAAGCTGCTAGTATCTCTGTTTGGTACATCGTAAACACAGTATGTGTTCACACATACACCAGTTCTGAAATTAGAGGGTCAAAAAAGATCAATGTTTTTCTAGTTTATATCTGCTTTCTAGGAATTATTGAACTCCTGGAACAGAACCTGCTTACACACATAAACCCTGTTCCCAAGAAAAGGTTAGCCTATTTGCCTCAGCAAGCTGCTGGGTTTTTTATCCAAGTAAGTGCACAGTTGGGTCCCTCTACTTATCAGGCCGGTGTTTTCAGCTAACCTCTGAACTTTTCTCTGAAACAGGTTAGAAATGTTTTCACAGTTGGTGAAAGCAGAGAGGTGGTGTGAGGAGTTGCTCCTTAGCCAACCTCAGGTATCTCACCTCAGGTTTCTTGCAATGCCTGTTGGTGCTCTTGCTCTCCATTTGGTAGCCAGTGTTTGTACTTTCCTGCAATACCTATGATTCCTCTCATCATTGCGTCCCAGCAGATCTGTCTGTGACCTGGCATGGGAAGCAGCCCCAACTTGGAGTGCTGTCAGTAGCTGACCATGAGGGCATGAAAGGCTTCTACATCCAAACCAACCCAACCATAGAGTCTTTCCCAAGCCCAGCTTTGACCTGTGTGCTAATATGGCTTCTGAGACTATGTGAACAGTGACACTTAGTGGCAACTTCCAGAACTATACCTTCAGGAGTGGAGGCCCTGTTTGAAACACGTAAATTGTGAAGTTGCAACACATCTATTTGGATAACAGATCTAATCAATCAGAAAAGTCAACTTGAGCATTCAGCTTGTCTCCCCAGTGTATTCATTTATATGCCAGCTAAATTCCACCACAAATTGAAAAAACAAAAAGAAGGAAAAGAGAATGCTGACCTGAGCCTGAGTCACAGCCATTAACATAGGTAGATGGTGTTTCCATGTGTAAGTGCCCTTCTCTGTACACTGCACGTTAAAATTATTTGGATTTAGAACCTAAAAAAATCATGAAGGCCTGGTACAGAGACCAGGATCACAGAATCACAAGGTTGGAAAAGACCTATAAGGTCATCAAGTCCAACCATTAAATAAATAAGTAAATAAATAAAAGAAGTTCAGTTACTTCTAAATACTTTTAGGTTCTCTCTTTGCCATGTGCTAGTCTCATTGGGTTTTGTTGCTGTCTTTCACCTTCCCTTTTTCATCTTTTGTAAGTACTCTTTTTATTGGTTACTTTATCTCTAGATAAGCTAATAGTTGGACAAATGTATTTGACTAACTTGCATTTATAGAAGATTATACACAATTGTCTCATGCAATCACTTACATGCCCCTCAGTTTTGTATTCAACAAGGCTCAGCTTCCCTCCCCAGCAGGGAGATGGCTGTTGCTCAGGGAAGGTGGGACAGAAAGTTGTGTCAGCTTGTGCTGTGCAGCTCCTCAGCTGTTAGTGACCTGTCTCAGCCATCAGCTGCCAGGTCCCTGGGGATCCCCGGGGATCCCCGGCATTTGTTTCCATGCACTTCCAGGATCTTCCCTCCACTGAGGACCATCATTTAGCCGTTCTTATAGCTGCTGTTTTCAGCTTCCAGTTTTCCTTCAATCACAAGGTGAAATCGGCCCTCTAATTGACAACACTGTCTTATGTCTCTTCATTAGTTGCAAGATTTAGGATACAGCACTTCTGTTTAGACCTGGTGTTATCAAAATTCACAACCAGCCCATACAGGTTTCACATAGCAAGTTGTGCATGTGTACTTGAGAATTGAAAAGTTGAATTTTGAACATTTACCTCCCTTCCATACCTATTGTATATAAGCATCTACAGGTTTTTTGGTTGAGGGTTGGTTTTTTTCCTACGACAGTCGCAAAGCACCATTTTAATTTTGTTTAGAGATCCACTTGCCTTTTAGCTTCAGGTTAACTTTATTCCTGCCAGACAGATCGTTTTGACTTCCCAGCTCTGGAGTTTGTTAGGTTATGCAGAACTTCTCAATTTTATGCAATAATTTTTAATTTGTAGCTTTTTGGAGATTTCTGGAATTGCTCTGAGAGCATTCTGTTTTGGCTGAGGTGAGAACAGCCTGATTCAAAATCATACTAATTTGCTTCTGGGACAGGTGATTGTCCCTGTGATATGTAATACAGACACTTATCTGTGCATACATGACATAAATGTATATTTTGTGTAACTTGGTTGTTTTTTGGGTTTGGTTTTTTTTTTTTGAGATGTGGAAAGCAGATGTTTAGCTTTCAGCAAAAGAGACATTTAATTCCTTACTAACAAAACATATATATTGCTCTTGGGATTTTACTGGAGATAGAAGCAAAGGGATCTGAATCCCAAAACCGTGATGACTCATTCACATTACAGAATCCTGAATGTTCAGATATGCTTGGAGCAAATACTCACCTAGGGCCTGAAGGCCAGTCAAATCTCATATTGGCTGCTTGAATTTTCTGACTTGTAGTGAACCTACCAAGAACTACCAAAGTAGATATTTCTCTAATTAGAACTCCGAATAACACCTTTCATGGCAGAGGCAAAGAATACTGCAAGGTATGAGGAATGATAATCATGTTGTTTCATAGTCTGCTTAGTCAGAATTATTTGAAAAAAAAGGATTACTGAATCCAAAAAAAAAGCACTATAAATGAAGCTGATTTCTGGTGGTGATTTTCTTAATCTTTATTGAAAATCAAAGCGTCTTAGGGTATCTCTCATTAGAACCACAAATAACTGGTTAAAAAAATAGAGCTTTTAAATTAAATTAATTATTGTTTCAAAGGAATAGCAATCAAAACAGCAGAGCTAGTTAAATAAATTTTGAAGGAACAGCATTCTGTGGAATTACATGTTTCTGTTGTAATCATAAATGGTAAATTTATTTGGAATTTGGTATCAAAGGAAACTATAAAGCTATAAAGAAATGTAACTTTTTTCCTGCTGTTTGCTTTAAAGAAAAAAATGTTTGATGTCTTTGCTCTGAAGCCAGCTTCAGTTGTAGCTGTGTTTAGCTGGTATCTGACAACTTCATATTTTAGAAATATTACATGGACTGGAGAGTGCCTGTGGAGGTCACCTGGTCCAAACCACCGCAGAGACATCTTACATCAGGTTGCTCAAGCTATTTGTCCACTCACATTTTTAATACCTCAAATAACCTCTCTGTAGACTATTTTAGTGCTTGGCACTCTAATGGTTGTCCCAACATCTAACCAGAAACTTCCCTATGGCTACTTGTACCTGTCTTTTCTTGTCCTTCCACTGTACTCCTCTGAGAAAAATCTGGCTTGGTTTTTGACAAACCCTGACATTTGCTGAAGACGTTAAACCACTTCACTTTACCTAAAGAAAATCTTTCTGTCAATAAAAACAAAAATTGAAAGATTTCTGCTGGCTTTCTATGAGACCATTTTACTTTTGGTATGCCTCACTCCTGATGTCTTTTTTATGCTGTGTCTGAGGAAGAGACAAAATTAATTCAAATCCTGAAACAAAAATAAGCTTCTGAACTTTGTTAAAGAGTAGTAAGCTGGTAGTACAAAGCCATATTTTAAAGAACTTTTGATGTAAACGTTTGTACCCTGAATAGATATTTCTATTTCAGAATATTTCTAAAAAGACTCAATTTTGGAAGGGGTAGAAGTGTAATAATATTAAATTCTTTCTTATTTTTTTTTTCTCTTGATGCTGTACATATTTTAAAAGAATGGGTACAGATAAACTAATCATCATCCCCCATTCTTTTGACGCTGAGCCATTTCCCAAGTGCAAATTCCTAATGAATTTGACAAGACACAATCTGAGAGCCAGTGTAGGTTTTGAGTTTCTAACCCTAGAAGATTAGGCATTAGATTCTTGCTGTTCAGCAAAATAGCACTACTTTCCAGCTCTGAACTCGGCATCTGCATTTCGTCTGTGTAGTCTTTCGCTGAACACCGCATTGCTTTCACTTCCAGGTATTCCTGTAATTGTGCCTTCCAAGTGCAGCGCCACGGCTTGATGTGATTGCCTGTTACGATCTTTGATTATGATGGAAGTGTGTTTCCAGCTACATCACCTCATTGCTCCTCAGTCAAATTCAATTTCAGTTGGAGGGGGCTCTGCCATCCCCTGCCCGTCATTTGCTATTGTCCTCTTTCATTGAGCTCAACCTGTTGATGTTCTGATTGCCAAAGGCGTATCATTTGATTTTGAAAAGCCTCCTCCTCGGTGAACGCCTTGGGGTATTTTCAGCTCTATTTAGATTTGTGCATTACAGTTTTAAATTGCTACTTTGGGCTCTATTAAAACAATTTTCAAAAATAAAATGTCAGTGTGCACAAACAAGTAATTGAAAATAGCGCTGCCTAGGAACAAATATGGTTTTCCTGCAGATTTCCTTAGCTTTTGTTTAAAAGCGCAGCATTAGTATTATGCTAGTGGGGATTTTTTATTTGGTACAAGTGCTAATCATGGTAAAATGTTGTTGGCTTGGGTAGATGTATAATGCTTGTTAACATATCCATTTGTACAAGAACAAACGATCTGTAGGAGTTGTGGTGCATACAATTAACAAATCCCAGGTAGTAGTCCATTAACCTCAGGAGTGCAGTTCCCGTTAATTTATGAACGTTATTATTTTACAGCATACAATACTTTATTCATTCCATGCACATTCAGCTTATAGTAGTCTAGTGATGTCTGTGAGTGGTAAAATACTAAATATTCAGCATCCTATAATCATAAAATATTTTCATTCTGGAGTTACAACAGTAAATCTTCCAACTCTGGCAAACTTCATAGACTAAATAGCTAGTATCTTGATGTCTTGTGCCTTCTGGAATCATTAATAACAGAGCAAATAATTATGCATCGTTTTATCAACTTAGCTTCACTTTGCCTTCCTTTTCCACCTGTGTAAATTCTATACAAAGATCAAGACATTCATTTAGCTTCAGTGGGAGCAGTATAGGCGAAGGTCACAAAGGGAGCTTGGAGAACTGTCTGTGACATTGCAGATTAAATTTTCCTTAACAAAATTTTCAGTAAAGCATCATTACTTTCAGCTTCAAAACATTATTAAAAATTATTTCAAAATGTTGTTAAAAAAATATCCATTAGGACCAAATTGGTGTGATTCCTCACTAATTTGCTCCTGGAGCTAAGAAGGCTCTGTAATTCTCAGACTGGCATTTTCATATTCCACATGTGTTATTGACAGGATATTAGTAGTGAATAAAGCACCGATTTCTGTTTAACCTCAGTGGGCCATTTACTTTCTTGTAGAGATGGTTTCAGCTCTACCATAAAGCACTGCAGATGCTTAAAACACTCGTACATATCAAACAATGCAATACAGCTTGCTGTATTACATACAATGTTATAACTGCAGGATTCTACAACTTCATCTCTTTCTTTTCTCCTGGTCAGCTCTGAGTCCTTCACTCAGTGCAGATGTAACTTATACTTTGGTAGCAAGTGATCAATGCTATTTCCTTCTGTTGTCTCAGTCCTCTATGAACATGAAAATTTTACATAAAGAAAAGGAAACCCATAAAATAGCAGAAAGAAAAAAGCATTATTAAGCTGCAATTGCTGCACATGGTCCCAGGGAGACTGCAGGAAGATTGAGGGATATTTATTGACCTAAGCATTTTAGAAATCAAAGTCAAACTGATTATATCAGTCTGTGGCATTAAGTGGATCAAGTCTGAACTATCTTGATAGCATCACCCACGACCATATTTTGGAAGGAAGCAAATAAGTTCTCTGCTGCTTATCAGCTCCTCCTTATTGCCATAGACATCAGTTGATATTTGCATAGTGCTAGAGTGGCTCTACATTTTTTGAGCGTCTTTGTTTACACTTTTGGTATGAAAAGTGGGGAGGTTGATCTTTGGAAGTCTGAGTTACTGAAATTATGCTCACTTCCAGTCAGTTTTCATCCATTCATTCACAGATGTCTCCCAAAGAAGGCAAATATGCTTTCTCAAGCAGCATCTCTTTGACAATTGCTTTTGGAATAAAATCCTTGCTCATCAATATTGCCCACATGGGATCTGTATGCTCTGTTACGGAGCAGGTTGTGGAAGAGTCTGTGCATAGAGCAAGAGCTACATTTTGGGTGTGTTTGACCCAGGGATTTGACTGCTGGTTGTTCCTGGGCCCAAGCTAATGTCAAGGTAAGCACTTTGACTCTCTCGGTGGGGCTGTGATCATGCAGTTTGTTGTGCTCAGATGCTGCATACAGAGATCAGGTGGGTTAGGGTCTGTTTGGCTTTGCTGGAGAGTGAGTCAGGAGCACTTGCTTGGTCAGGCAGAGCTTAGAGGCACTTGAAGAAGCAGCAGCGCATCATCTTTGGCTGTGACTGTCAGCCTTCTCACAGGGCTGACCAGTGTATGAGCTGTAGAGCAGGCTTTCCTGGCACCCTTGCCTGCCCTCACACCTTCCTCTTGACTGCCTTCTACATTGGTCTGAGAGAGCTGCAGTGTCAAGAGCAGCCAACAGGATGCTCAGATTTGCATGGAAATAGTTCAAAGCACCTTCCTCACAAAGCAGGCAGGCTTTCCTCACAAGAGAGGCTGCAAGGAGGAACGATGACCATGCTTGTATTTTAGGTAGCATGATGTACCCAGATTGCAGGACTGTTTCAAAGTCCTTATCAAATGAAGTAAAAAAACTAATTAGAAGCAGGGAATATATTTACAATGCATAGGTATAGACTGTATTGCAATTGGAGTCACAACAGGGGTGAAGGGGCTTGGAGCATCTAGATATTACTATACTATGCATAGTAATATCATAATTTAAGATGTGATTTCCTCAGTTTTATTCTGGTCCTAAATCATTACTCATCTTGACTGCATTGTGTATTATGCATGAAGACAAACCTAAGCTTTGCGGGAAGAACATTATCTTGGGATTTCCCATGTCCAAAAGTGCATGTTGCTTAACAATGTGTTAAGAAAACATCAGCTTCAACCTAAAAGGAATTTGTACTGGTTTTTGTTTATGGTGTTTGTTACTTGTGACACACAAGCAGAGTCACACGCACGCATACAAGCAGAACAGCTGCAGGAGCAAAAGGGACAACCCCAATCTTAAGTGAAGATAATGGAAGCTTTTTCAAAGGCAATATTGTCAAATACAAAAGTGGTTAAAGAGGAGCAGGAGGAAAATATTTAAACGTAACTACATCCATTTCCACCAGCTAATAAAGAGAGCATTTTCTTTGTTTTCTCTAGTGGGAAAACACAGCAAAAGGACTTCCTTTAGCATCAGTTTCTATAGTGACAGTATCCTCAAACCATCTTTATGCAATCAAAAATAACATGATAGTACAGTGTAGAAATAGAGCTTAATCAGAGTTTTCTATCCTGCAGAAAACAGTTAATGATCTTGAGTAATGATAATTTAAATTGCACGGAACATTAAATTCTTCTAGTTTAGTAACGGAATGTTTGTTCCTGCTAATGAGGTGAGAGATGGCAAAGGCCATCCTCCCTGACCTTGTAACTCCAGCTGAGGTCCCTGGTACTCACCACACTTTTGGGTTTCAGCCTTCAGGCGTTATGTCTGCCCATTCCATAATTTTCCCTTGGTCTAGGTGCAGCTGAGGTCTCTGGTTTCCTTCAGGGTCTGTGGTGGTTCTTCTCAGCGCAGATACTAGGGAGCTGAACTCGGATCTGGGACAGATGGGATGAGTGGCACAGGTCCCTTCTGATGGTATGAACCCACTTTCATGGCTAGAGGTATGAACCCACAGCCCTCCATCCTCTCCTGCCCTGGCACCATCTCTTTCTGCAACTGGAATCTCGTGCTGGTTATTATCCCTTTCTTCCTCTTCTCTGCAGTTGGTTTGTCTTTCCTCAGGTGCTTCCACAGCCAGATCAGTGATGAAAGCATTTCCCTTTTCTCACTCTCTTGCCCCCAAATTCCTTTGTTTCTGCCAGTTCCTGTTCTGTAATCTCAGCTGTTTTCTTTGGGAATTTTTCAAGTGTCTCCCACTCTTGTCTCCAGATAAGGACCAAAGTGGTCTTTTCTCTTTTTTTTTTTTTTGGGGGGTGGGGTGTCTGATGGTAGGGTTCATCCAAACCCTAAATATTTCAGTTAACTTCTGTCTTTCATTATCTATGGGCTCATCTTCCAGACAGAGTGGGCAGTGATTTACAAGGGACTAAGCTCATGGCTGATTCATTATATGCTGAGGTATTAAATATTGAGCAATTTTACATAATTAACCAGAATTCCTAAATTGCATGCAGGCAGGTTTCTCAGCCAGTCACAGCTGATTATGCTTCAGTCACTAATGAATAGTAACATTAAAAAAAAAAAAATCAGCTTCTTCCCAGGATTGTTTTCACAGGCAAGTCTGTCTGTCATGATGCAGCCATTCCAGCAGCGTGCTTATTTAGCTACTTAACTGATTTTACACTCAGAGCTGCAAGATATTGTTAGAGGAACAGTTCACTCATTTCCCACAAAGTTTAATTAAAAAGAATGATACCATTGTATTTTATGTGTATCTATTATGTGTATTATTTCAATGTCCTCTTGCATATCAGGTTTCATTACTTTTCATGGTTTCTGTTATTTGTTTTGCAAACATGCAAGTCAAGAAATAATTATGAATAATGTAGGCTGCCCATGAGAGCTGAGGGGGAAAAATCATCACTGAGTTGTTCCGTTCCTGGAAAATCAGAGAGAAGTGTTTGAGCAGTGAAAGCCTCCAAGGTAAAATGTGTCCTCTGCTCACAGTTTCCAACATGCCACCAGCATGGTGTTCAGAGCATAAAGACCTTTGAGATGTAACCAGGTCTGCTTGTCCAGGTGTGCTGTTGCCCTCTGCAGCTGGAGCCTGTGGCCACTCTGCAACCCTGGTGAGGGGCCAGGAGTGATGCTTTCTCCCTCTGCCCCCCTGCTCTGGGTTCACACCCTTCTCCTGGTCTGCCAGGATCTCTCTTGTGGAGGAGTTGCTGGCAGCTGTGGAAAACCAGGGCCTTACTGAGTCTGTACCTCCCTCCTCTCTCATGGTGCTACAGCCAGGCTTGCTGGAATCTGCTGAGGAATTTAATTCCTGACCAAAAGCTTTGAAAGTATCAGTCGCTCCGAATAAACACCTTGCTTGCTCACTTCTGTTTTGAAAGAGCTGTTTTCCATTGAGGCTGCTGCAAGAGGCTACCCTGCAGTACGAGGCTTCCTTGCATTTTATCAAAGATGGGCACTCTCCTACTCTGCCTTCCTACCACTCTGCCCCACCAAGGACTAGTCCCTGGGGTGGCCCTTCCTGCCCACTGTCCCACAGCAGTGCCAGCCAGAAGCTGCTCGTGGGACCTGCTGCTCTCTCACCAGCCCTGAATGCACTTGTTGCCATTTGACTCACACCATTTACTGAGGGACCTGCTTGGAGATATGGAAAGCAACCTATGAAATTCTGATATTGAACAAAACACCCATAAAATGAATCTTCTTAATCCTGAAAATTGGAGTGAAATCTAGCCACTTGTGTTCAGACATAGTCTTGGATAAAGATGTTCTAATTTAATATTTACAAATCCAAGATTTAGTCTGAAGACAGCTAAGACAATTTGAATTTGGCTTCTCAGGTTCCTTCTTTTGAGCTTTGCCAACTTCCTTATGCCAGTTTGGAGGGGTTTTTTTAAGCATTGAACTTCAAAGCCTACACTGGTGCCTAGCATGATACTGGCGAATCCTCAAATCAGAGATAAGTCAGTAGGATAAAAATAAACCAGACTGTTTTCTTGTATTGAATATTGTAATCCGTGGTATAATGTTATTCCCTTTCCTCTCTTAGAGATCTGAATTATCAATGACCCAAAGGCTTTTTTATTCATTAAAATAATTGGTTTTACCTTTCTATTCTTTTAAGGCCAGTGAATTTAAAATTCTTATAATTTTGCCTAAATGAAAACATATATTATGCAGTAGGGAAAAAGATGCATATGTGATTAGTCTATGATTATCTTGCTGTTAAAATAAATCTAAACAAATGGGATTTTTATTGTTCCAGTGAAGACTATCTGGATGGTAAATTATTCTAAATTGGTCATAAGCCACAGCCTATTCAAGTTTATTCAGAGAGCAGAGGCAAATGTGTAGCTTTTATTATTTTTAAATATAGTTAGTTTTTTTCATTCTTGATGGCTTTTTCTGGTTATAGGTAATAAATGCAGCTGTATATTACTTCTTTGTGTACCTGATATGTCAGCATGATATTCTTTAAAGTACCAATGATACCATTTGATTTGAATTTTTAATAACTGAGCACCTTGCAGAAGCCACAGTAAGTAAATGGTGGTTAAAATTAGATACACACATAAAGTGAACTCAGTGTCAATTTGTCTTTGAACTCCAGATGCCTGCTGTGAGAGGCAACAGTACATGACCATAGGGTGAATAAACAGTGTATGCTTCTTTAATGACGGAGAAAGAGCAGTATGTGTGTGTATATATATATATATACACAGAGAGTATATATATTCACCACTATATATGTATATATATGTATATATATTCACTGCTATATTGAGATGTGAGTACAGGCCTTCCAGAGTTGACTTTAGGGCATCTTCTTTGGGGAAGGTGCAACAATGAAGATATGGAGGCATCAAGCTCAAACACCTGGGATGGATCTGGCACTGCTGCTGTGCCTTCCCACTGGCTCCTGTGTTCGGTCCCAGCACGACTCATGCATCACATCTGAGACAGTCGATATGTGGTAGGCCTGGATTGACTGAGATCTGCATTGCTCCTTTTTGTGGGGAAATTACCTTGCAGAAGCAGCAACTGTTTCTCTGTTAAACAGTCTGAACTAACTAGATCCCCTTTATTCAGCTGCCAGTATTGCAGGAAAGTATTCTGCCTTTTTAAAAACTTGATTTAGCTTGCTCTGCAGCTACATAAATTTTGGAGCTAGTGTAAGAAGCAGCAGATCTGAGAAGGTGAGGTGAGAGAGTGGATTAAGTCCAGATCTTTTGAATTTCTCAAGCTAATAGTATTGTTTAATGTAGTAGAAATAATAACTGTTTATTACTAATTGGTTACTAATATCTACATTCTACAGCATGCTATGGTGTTTCTATATCCAAAACCCCAATGTTATGTGTTTGGTCATCTTATTAAGTAAATTAAATCAGTTTTTTCAGGGGTAGATGAAAACAGCACATTCAACTTCTACAGTGTTCTACTGAAAGCGTACATAGAAGGTGGTTAATTTAGTGCCTCAAAATGCCCCTCTGCTGCTAGAGGTGTTAGAATAAAGGAAAACAATTTCCCCAGTGTGGACCAGTAAGCAAAATGTAACAGCTTTCATTTTGCTGTAGAATTACAAAAACTAGTGATTCAACCCTAAAATAGCAAGATTTGGAACGACTGCTTCCTCCTTCAGACTATAGCTGGATGGGGTGGAGGTGTTGTATGCTATCAAGTACTGGTGTTGCCTGCACCAACAAGCCTGTGAGGCTTGACACAGTGATTGCAGAGGGCCACGTGGATAAACAGGTGGCATTCTGTTCTGTTATACAGAAGATGTCAACATTATTCCATTCCCAGTTTTGCTACAAGTGACCATGTAAATTTCCATTTACCAAACAAGTAAGTTAATGACTTTGCTTCCCAAGGCTACGGAGAAATTTTCTCATAAAAATGTTTTCTAATGGAAAATGTTGATTGAACTAAATCAAGATCTTATGAGGGAATGTAATTTAAAAGGAGCTTGGGCAACATATTATTGAGGTTTTCAATATTCTTGACAGGTTATCAGTGGAAAAACTATTTCTAGAAGGTTGAAAAAATTTTGAATATTTGGCTTTGTGAAAAATTCTTTTTTTTTTTCTTCCTGATTTGTGATTAATACAGTCTATAATAATTAAGAGCTTTGAAATGCATGGACAAGATAGTTTTTGGGCCAGCTAATCAGTGATCAATAGGAAAAAAGAAAGCTAAGGACTTTTAGAGGGAGCACTTGTATTTCCAGGAAACTGCTCTGAAGAGAGCAGTGGTGGTCTTCAAAGCATTACACAAAGCCTGAGCAACTCAGACCCGTATTGCTGCCTATTACTGCAGCTCCAGGAAGTACAGTGAAACTTGGTATTATACTCCATGGAAAGATTTAATGTAAGATACTTTCTCCTTTGGATTGGGAACCAAACCACTCTGTGCCTGGAAGATTGTTGGATTAGACACTAATATGCAACTGACCTCTCTGGGTGATGCTTTTCTTGTTTGGAAGGACTTACAACAGAGACTTGTCATGGGTTTTCAGATGCAGATTTCTTCATAAGGGCCATTCTGTTCTTCTGTGACTGACAGTTCAAGTAACGTGTAATCTCCTTCAATTACTTTTTTTCCTGCTGTTGTCCTGCAGGCAAGGAAGCTTGCCTGGGCTTCCCCCTGCAGAAACTGCTCCTCCTGTGAATTCAGCTGTTCCCAGTCATGGACACCTACCCCATTGAGCAGGACTTCTGCCTCTGGGCTGTTACAGCACTCTGGTGATTCTCTCCCTTTCCCCACAGTGCTGCAGCTCCTCAGAGACCATGGGAGCTGCTGCTTTATGGTTTGGTTTTATCTTCCTCAGCGGGCTTCTCCCTAGCAATGTTCAGTGCTTTATTATCTGGCCTGTTTCAAGTAATACAGTTGCCCCTCTCAAATGTATAGAGTTCTGCGCTATTTGTTAGTCCAGCTGAGAGCTATAACCCAGATAGTAAAAATGTCCGGATGCTTTCTAGGCTTCTGTTCATGCCTGTATTCCAAATGGAGTAAAGACACTGAAGAAACACCCTGAAATACATCCTTTATATAGAGAGGGATATAACTACATGTTAATTCGGTGTTTGATAGACCAAAAGTATAAAGTTGTGTGTCCAGATTTTGACACAACATCATATTTATGCAGCCAGGTGCATAATATGTATCACTTTTCTCTCAGTTATTGGCAGTTGCTTCTCACATGATATATCGATGCCTCACAACTCAAAGGCAAGATTGCATGCTGTGTGACTATTGCTGTAGGACCTACACACAGGCAGCAAAGCCTGAAAATGCTAATCACAGATTTACCCTTAAACGTTTTCCAGGTTGCTTATGGGGAAAAATATGTTTGCATCAAACAGTGTCTTATTCTATAAATGACAATATTATATGAGTTATACAGGTTAAGCCCTTGTGTAAGGACATGGTAGCATTCAAATTGTGGTGTCAATAATCATAGAATCACAGAATGTGTTAGGTTGGAAGGGACCTTTAAAGGCCATCTAGTCCAACCCCCCTGCAGTAAGCAGGGACACCTTTAACTAGATCAGGTTGCTCAGAGCTTCAACAACCCTGATCTTGAATGTCTCCAGGGATGGGGCCTCCACTACCTCTTTGGGCAACCTGTTCCAGTGTCTCACCACCCTCACAGTAGAGAACTTTTTCCTCATGTCTAATCTAAAACTACCCAGCTTGAGTTTAAAACCATTGCTCCTCGTCTTATCAATTCCTTCCTATACTTTCACTGTGATAGTATGCAATTCAACATCTCTTCCTGAAACTTTCATGCTATTTCCAACCATTAAAAAATATCAGTTAGCTCTATGGTATGAGAAGTGTCAGTAATTTTTCTATTCCTAACACATCAGCAGAATTTCTCCACCTTTATGGACAGTATATAAATGTTCCCTGAGAATTTTAACATTGTGGTTAGGAGATATGCACTAAGAGTTTTTACCCAAGCAGTGCCTCCTCTTTAAGACAAATCTCATATTAATTTATTTTTAGCCAAAAAAAGATCTTCTGCTGGAATTTTGGATAAAAGGCTATTTTGTATAACTTGATTGCAACCTGAGTATGTAGTCGGGTAGCTGGTGCACATGCGACTTTTTAACTGGTGGTACTATGATAGTATCAATCTGTGTCATAATGAACAAGGAGAATTCATATCTTGGGGTACCATGGGGGAAACAAGAACAAAAAGACCTTTGTTCTTGAACGTATGAGAAGACCATGTGATGCTATATGCAAAGAGATTTTTGTATGTGAAAAAAAGTAAAATATTGGGGTTTTGGTTACAAAAGTATTTTTACAGTAGTGCATCTGAATCGTACTGTTGTTCATTTGTTAAACAATAATAATAATAATGATATAATGCTATTGGTTATCTTGTAATGTTCATCCCTGCTTTCAGCTTTCATCTGCGTGCACCGTTGGCAACTGATGCTTAGGCACTTTGTGCAGTGAGGTGCTCTTCAGACACAGAGTTTAGAAGCATAGCACTGAAAAAGTAATCGTGCAGGGGAATATTTCAAGGGCTCCTAATTGAAAAAGAAGAATTAATTTCCACTGGGTCCCTAATACCCGTTGTGTGAATTATGGTTTGAAGTGAGTTTGTTATAATGTTTTCCCAAATTATTCAAGAGAGTTCTGTTGTGAAATCTGTGCCCTTCTTTTTAATCCCCAGAGGACCCATAGCTGTTAGTTTGGAAGGGCATTCTACGGGACAAGCAGGCCTTTTATGTAATTAATTGATCAATCTGATAGCAAATTTTTTTTCTGAGCTGTCACTTCTGCAACAGAGCAGCTCTGATTTGTAGCACTGAGGTGAATGCTTAGAGTAAACCGAACACATGAGACCAAGAAAATGTATCCAATGCTAACTACTTCAGAGGTTAACACTGCCTTTGCAAGTGCAGATGTAGGCACTGGTTTAAGAATGTGACAAATTTTTCACACGGTGATTCAATTTGAAATTGAATCTTTGCTAATGGAAAAAAAGTCATGTTTGATTCTGAGCTATGTATTTTGTACTTTAAATAGTTGTTTAATGCGTACCATATTGATTCTTTCTTTTTTTACCCCAAACATACTGATTGATATGAAGACCTTAATGTCAGAAATCATTATGCAGTACTTTGAAATTATTTTAAGTGTTGCATCCAAAATACCTGTGGTACACTTAGAAAATGAAGACAGGTTGTCTCATTTTGTACCAACCTGCCATCTTTGTGGCACAGACATTTAAAATACTTTTTAAGCAACATACATAGGATAAATAACCGTGTTCTCTCATGCAAAATGTTTCACTTACTTGATATGGTTGTATGGCCTGTCTGTCCCAAAGCAAAGGGTCGCACTGTGAATACGCAGGATGTGGTTACACCTGAGATGTATTGCTTGGGTGACTTGTTGCTTGGGGTTTTTTCAGAGCTGTACTACAAATAAGCTGTTTCTAATAGATATTGCTGGTTAGGTAGCTGATCTTAAGGAAATAAGGTTGAGACTGACTAATCCCTTTTCTATGCTAGGATCTGAGAGAGAGGGAATCAACTTGCATGATGTACCGGCACCATTGTTTGGATTCTGGTCACTGTTTTAACACAATGAAATGCAATCCTACCTTTGCTTCCTGCAGACATAGAGAAGTTTAACATTGTAATATGCTCTTTAACCTTTGGGTGTCTAAGACAACAAATGAAAGAAGAGCTCAACAGTGAAAGATACTCTGTTGTTGCAAATACATAAAAAAGATACAAATCTCACCTGACAATCAAGAAATGACACAAAAGGCAGGATACAAAGGCGAAGGAAGGCATAGATACATTGTTGTAAATTCTTGCTTCTTATTAAGAGGCAGTTTTGTGCCCCTGATCACCACTCTCTGGGCCCTACCAGTCAGTCAGTTCTCAGCCCACCCCCCTTAACCACCCATCCAGCTCAACATCAACAGCTTTTCTGTGAGGAAACATCTTATGGGAGCCAGTGTCAAATGCTCCACTGGAGTTCAGGTAGATGCTGCTCTCCCCTCATCTATCACGCCAGTCATGCCATCACAGAAGTTTATCAAGCTGGTCAAGCATGACTTCCCCTTTCTGATGATTTTCCAGTCACTAGTATGTCTGGAAGTGGTTTCCAGAATCCATCGACTTCCTATAAGGTGAGGTTGCCCGGCCTGTAATCCCCTGGTTGCTCCTTCTTGCTCAACTTAGAGATAGGAATGACATTTGCTTTCCTCCAGTATCCTGGCACTGCTCCCAGACATGGTGATTGATCAAGGATTATCTGGAGTGGCCTTAAAGTTACATCTGCCAACTCCTACAGCACTCATGGGTCCCATGCTTCTGTCAGCGGCCTGGCTATCTCTGCTGTTTTAGACACCCTGCAGCAGGTATTGAACACCTGCACAGTTTCATAATCAATTTACGGGATGAGGTTTTGCAGACTTTGAGGGCATCAAAGAACACGGTATCCCCACAGAATTCAGTGGGATTTGAAGGTGCACAGACCTTCTTTATGGACAGAGCTCTGAAACAGCACTCTGGCTTTTGGAGCATGAGTGTGTGCGACCGTCAAACATACGAATTCAGATTCTGTGCTAGTATAAAACGACATACTGTTTTGTTGTCAACTGGTAACTTAAAAAAGGAAAAATCTCTGGTCATAGCCAAATCTGGAGTGCAGCCTTGAGATAATTTTTTGCAATTTTACTAGTTCCTATTTATGTTACAGCGATACACAAAATGCTTAAAAGCAGACAGAAAAAGAAAAAAGCCCTCTCAGTATGTAAAGGACAAAAAAGAACAACAGTATTGGAGAACCTGAGGATCACAAATTTTAAGCAGCTTTAGAAATTACAGAGTGCCTTTCTGCAGTAGTCCAGAGACAGAACGTTAGTATATCCAGTGAATTTACAGAATGGAGAAACACCCTGATAAAAATAGGAACTAAGCACTAGAGGCTCAGAGTGGAATTTGGATTTCATGAAAATTCTAAATAGGTATCTTAAATTCTGTCCATTGTGCTTTATGAATGTCAGTTAGAAAAAGAAAAATAATGTTTAGCTTATGGTAGGAGAAAAAAGGAAGAAAATCTGAGTGAACATGGGAGTTTTATGCATTTATGCATCAACTCAAATTCTATCAAACATGAAGTCTCCATAGATTTTGCAGAAGCAAGAATGCTTTATAAATGCCTTTAGTTATTGTTGCTGTTTTGGTAAAGCCCTAAGAATTTACTTGTACACTTTCTGATAAAATTGGGGTCTCTCTAAATCCAAAATTTCTACGATTTTTCTCAGAAATGTTTTTAAATGCTAGCTTTACTTCATTTTATAGCATTTGTCAAAACCATGTGCTTATTGTTCAGTATTTTACTCATGGTGATTTATTTGATTTAGAAGTTTATTGCTATAAGAGTAACTATTTACCTGCAACAACATGGCCAGCATGCATATGTTTTGGAATTCCTGTATGCATAGTCATAGTGGTTTCTCCATGCCATATCCTATTATAAATGTGAAAGAGTAGTTTCCTCTGAAATATCTATTGTGATGAAATTTTCTCAGTGAAATATTTTAACTGAAAAGTTAAAGGAAATACTTTAAGTAATTTTCTTTTTTCCTCATTTTATCTTTCACTCAGTTGAGAGTGTTGCAATGAAGTTTTGCTGGGTTCTTCTAAGGTGCAATCTGAAAGAACTGTCCTGCTCTCATAGTGCATAGAAAAAAAATAAGGTGCAGGTCAGAAAAGATGGGATATCTGCTCTTTGTTAGGCCCCAGCACTTCAGATCAATGATTACAAAGAAAGTCCTGTTTATTGCCAGCAGACAAAATTGTCTGTTTTGGACAGATTCTTCGGGAAATTTAGCTGCAAGAAAGTCTACTGAAAACACACAGACTGCAATTTTAGTTTGTCGTTTGTTTTCTTTTCTTTTGGTTGTGGTTTGGGCAGAGTTTTACCATAGATAAAGGAATGTTTTCTGATACAAAACTACCCTTCTTGCAACTTTTGTTTTCTTGATCGTAGTCAAAGAAATTCTCTGAAGTTTGCAAGAACGTTTTTATAGCATTAAATAAGATGCTGCTTCTACTGTAACTTCATACTCAGAAATAGCTGTACTTTTTTGATTGAAATAAAAACAATAATTATGAAGTAATTCTGAGTCATTTGCTTGACATTGATACTACTTTTTGTATATGTACTGAAAATAGATTTTCGTAATGGGACAAGTGGTGGTACTTTGTGTCTGGTGACATTAAATATCTCACCTGTAATATACTAAACCAGTTTTCATGTAGAAACTCTTAATAACATATTAGAACTGTGTGTTCCTAATAGATGTATCTAAACTGAACCTTGTTTAACTTGCAGGTTTTGTGGCTTTTAGCATTATATAAGTTTGGGTGCATAAGTTAGACCAACCTTATGCCAAGTTATCCATGAGGTTCCTAAGGTTTGTTACAAGACTTCCTTATCCATCCATGCGTGGAGTACAAGTCACTTGGGTGCACATAAGAAAGTATTTCTGGCAGGAGTAGGGGCTTGCTTGTGGTTAGTAGATTTAATATTTGGGTCCCTGATAAGAATGGAGATGATGCTTCAGGTTATTAATATACTTCAAACATAGATGTCATCTGCGGCAGCAGGTGTTACACTTTGATCATTTACTTCCATTTGCTTGCTATTCATCTTGATCAGTTTAGGCTGTTTGCCATTTGATTACATTATCTTTTGATGTACTTCAGAATTCTCACCCACGTAAATGTATTTTAATGTCACCTAAACTTTGTGCCCTTATTTCTAATTTCCTTAATTTTCTCTGTAAAAAATATTAACTTTTACTAAACTGGCTTGAATGCCTTTTTTATTTCAGTCTTTTTTATAAGAAATAATTGATTTATAAAATATTATGGAAACTTTCAAGTTCTGGTGCAAATGGGCCCTTTCTTCTGCTATGTTTCCTGATGTACTCTAATCCCTGTCAAACTGAAATGAGAAGTCTTAAGACGTCCCAGGTTTAAGTGTTCATCATCTGTCTTTGGGAACATAATCTATACCCTTGACCGCTACCCAGCCCACCCAAACACTGGGAAACTTCATTCCCATTTCAGTATTTATAATGGGCACTATTCTGAATTCTGGGGTACCTAAGTAACAAAACACACAATATATGGAAGAGGACATGCTTTGAAGCACTGACTTTTGCATAACTAGAAATAGCTTTGTGAAAGCCGAAGTCAGGGCAAGAAAGTGTTTTCTTAGGGTAGGAGAACTAAGATAGAAGGACAAAGTTTTAGCATGTTTGGTTTTTTTTTTCTTTTTTATGCAGTAATTGTCTAGCATGAAGTGTGTAAATTCTCACTCTTCAGCTAACTTTGCAAATAGCAGTAGATTGAAGTCAAAGTTAATTTTTTTCTTGTTCTCCTTGCTCAGTGAAACTTGCCTCTCTAGTGACACAATGACACTAGTTCAATAGAAGGGGAGAAATCTGCTGCCACCCAGAACCTTCTTCTCCCTCAGACGGTACCCAAAATTACTCTTTCCTGGAATGTGGGAGCTCAGGGTTCAAACCCCTTTGGCTATCACCTGTCACCTCAGCTATTACCTCAAGCCCCTCAGGCTGTTTTCTGAGGTGACTCAACTGTCACCTCAGGTAACAAGGACTCTGCTGAGTTTGCTCCATAGCATATCTTTAGGCATTCAAGATATCTGAAGCACCTCAGCAAATTCAGTCAGAGCTCTCCTGAGCTGTTCTCCTGAACTTGAGCTTATTAGAGCTGTTGAAAATGTTATTTGGGTAAATAAATGTGTTGAGGAATGTCCACCCTCATTTTCTGGCCTGCATCTAGACAAACCTTTCATGCTTTGGAAAAAGCCATCAACTGAAAAATTTAGTCCTAATTCAAAACACAATCATTATCAGTTTTCTTTAATTTTAGATGCATTCACCGGTATAGTGCTGGCAACTGTCCAGAGTTTGTCCCCTGGGAGCCTTTTTTTTTTAACTGTAGAACTTGTCACTTGCAGAGTAATTAATGTTGGCTTATTATCAAAAAACATAAAATCAGGTAGAATGGTTCCCATGTCTGCTGTTTTGATTGCTCAGTCTCATTCATCTCTGAAGCACGCCTAAATCCATGTATTTTAATAAGAACATGATGAAAAGAACCTCCAATGAAGGTTCAGATGAGAAAATTCTTTGGTTTAATACTTGATAACTCATCTCTCCCAGACTGGTAATGCCAGTTTATTATGAAGGTGAGTAAATTCAAATGAGCAAAGTTGCAGCAGGTGGCAATTTTGCAGCTCTGATGAGTGTTCTTTATGGATTTAGAGAAAGAGATAAGCTGCATTAAGATTGCTCCTCAAGCTTTGTTCACTCTAATGGCAGCTGACTTATGTATATGTATTTATTAACTGGGACTGACGGTTACTTTTTTAAAAATGCATAATTAAAAATTCAGATGTTCAATAGCTGCTTTCAAGAATTCTCACATTCCTTAGTTCATTTTTTCTTGCAATTATTGCCTCCAGAATAATTTCAACCATCTTTCTCATGGCTTTCATTCCACATTTTAAGAATGAGAAGAATCTACTTAGAACAATTTGTACTTTGAGTCCTTTGTTTTCATTCTTACTGATACGCTAGGAAATTAAAAAGTAAGGATTCACACAGGGTTGCATTAGCAAAAAGCATGTCCACTTCTTTCATGTTGTTCACAATGGAGTAGTTTTTGGTATTGAAACTGCCATAATAACTTTTCCCTTTGATAGGCAATTGAAATGTATATTATGAATTGTTTCATGAAACACTTTTAAAGGAAAACATCACAGCTGGGCATTCTGAAATATGTTTTAGAGAATAACAGTGCAATAGAAAACTGCCATAGAAAAGATTTCCTGCATTGGCATAAGTTGTTGCCAAATTAGAGCCGAGTTTTTCTCTCCTGCTACAACAGCACCAAGTCTGGAGATGCTCAAGTGAATAAAGCAGCGTGAACGTGTATTGGTATCGGGTAAAGACAAAACCAGTGTTGGCCCTTGGACTTCTACATGTCTCCTTGCTGGACATCCAGTTGTATCCTACTTACAGTTCAGCAGTGGGATAGACCACAAAAGATTTTTTATATTGCTCTGATGAAAGGAGATTTAACAATCTGTGGAGGTTTAAAGTGGTTAGGCAAAGTTGTGAAAACTGATGCTGGAAAGGTTGCAAAGTTTATATTCTTTGCAATGGAAAATGTTCAAGGCTGGAGAACTTTTAGCAGGATTCAGAAAGAAATACTGTAAGATCCTGAAAAAAGCACCTATTTTCATCTTCCTTTTACTGAAATTGGGAAAAAGGCAAAATACAAATAAACCTCTACCAATTCAAGAACAGTATTCAGAAACAAAGGAAATTCAGACTGAATAAGCTGAAATACACTGAATTTGAGAAATTTGGCTGGGTCAATATTATTGTTTCCCTTCTGGCATTAAATAATACAAGGGGAAAAAATACTGGCAAAAAGACTGCTTTAGAGTTATTTGCCAGTGACATTCACTGCCGGGCAAAGGACAGCCTGAGCTTCTGTACCACAGAAAGCAACATCCAAGCATTATATTGACCCCATGACTTTCCCCTGTAGCACATCCCTGTATAAACGCACCCAAACAAAACAAACAGCACCTCCTCACCCTCTTCTGCCTGAGAGAAACCAGTGCCTTCCCTACCTCCCACTGTGGGAAATTTCCAACAGCATGGTGCTGACGGTGGGGTTGGGTGTGTGTCCAAGTGGGGTGGGGGGATGCAGGGCTTGGAGAAAGGGGGCTGCTGTCAAGTAGTTACCACAGCAACAAGGAGGGGACCATCAGTGGGGGAGCAGAGGTGGGAATGTTACCATGGCAACGGATGGAGCACCTCCCTCACTTGGGTTAGTGATGCAGCTGTCCTCACTTCTAATTACCTGCCCGGTGTTGGGGGATTTAGGCAAAATGTACCAGAAGTGCCTGTATTATCAGCTGCATATATTACCTATTTAATTTCTAGTTAGAAAGTAAAACTCTGCTGGAGATGAAGTATTTTTCCCACACAAGCTATATCCATTCTAATCTCCATTGATTGACAACAGTATAACCAGTTCACAAGTACTAGCAGAATTAGTTTTTAATCTTTCTACTATAGTGTAAAAAAATATGCCCCTGTGTCAGTTATAAATCCTGCTGTGCCAGAGAAGATGCTTAGTTTTCAAGTGAGTTTAGACTATGTAAGGGAGTGAATTTATCCTGCACATCATATTACTATATTTCATTTTTCCTAATGAGCTTTGAAAGATAGATCTTACAAATTCTTGTTTAGCTTCTTTCTTTTTTATCTTTTTTTCTTAATGATATCGGGTATTGAAAATTTCTGATAGGTTCCTTTTGAATTTCCTCAACTTGTGAGTGATGAAGTTTGTGAATGTAAGAGGAATGTGCTCATATAAAACTGATAGGAACAGCCTAGACTCCTGAAATTGCTATCACTGAATGGCCCAGTGAATGGCAATCAGCCATCTTCTATTTCATCTAGTGTCACTTTTCCCTCAGACTAGGGACAACGAAGAATTACCAACGTCTATAGGTGATTTAATATGAGTCTCATATCAAAAACGAATGGACTGAAATCTAGAGACAACTGGAATTTTATCAAGTTTGTTTTGAGAAGTATGGTCTTAAAGGGAGATGGAGCTATTCTGAATGTCAAATCACCTAACAGAAGAACGCTTGTTAGGATCTATGAGCAGAGCCCAGTAATTACCTTGGAGGCACCCACAAAACCAGATTAAAGTAAAAAATAATACCCATGAGGTGAAGAAATGGAGGCAAGGATATGCCTCCAGTTACTTATCTTTTTGAATTGTCTCTGTGCTTGGGTTATGAAGTCCAGCTGAGGCCTGAAGACATTTACCTGCTGCATTTTCCTCTGAAGAGGTAATCTGTGAACCACACTGTCCATAGCATGGCAGCCAACATAGTCTTAGGTGCTATATATTTTGAGTATGGAACCTCAGCCTCCCTTCTAGGCAAGCTTCCTATATTGCAGAAGTAGAGAGGGGTCTGGTTTTGCCTGAGCCAGCAGTGCAGAAGGGTACAGGCTGCCCAGGCTCTTCCAGAGGCTAAGACCAAGAATCATAAAATCATAGAATCACTAGGTTGGAAAAGACCTTTGATGATCTCTTGAGGTCCCTTCCAACCCCTATTATTCTGTGTTTCTGTGATCGATTCCAACCATACTTGTCCTCTACTAAACCATATCCCTGAGCACCTCGTCTACCCATCTTTTAAATACATCCAGGGATGGTGACTCAACCACCTCCCTGGACAGCCTGTTCCAGTGCCCGATAACCTTTTGGTGAAGAACTTTTTCCTAATGTCCTGAAGGTCTTGAGCAGAGCTGAGAGTCTCAGTGCACAGTGTCTCTCCACGCCTGTGTGGCAAAACAGCCTTGTTCTCATTTTTAGAGCAGTTAAAGATTTGCGTTGCCCTCAAATGCAAATGAGGATTTTTCCAAATGAGTTTTTTCTAGTACTTTGTGCAAAGTTGGCTTTTTCATGCATCATTTTGTTTAATGGCAGTAGCACCTATTCACATCCTGTAGACATAGTATATATCCTGTGTATACAGAATGTAAGTCCCTCACTCACTATCACTTTATTTATTTACTTGATTTTTGTCATCCAGCACTTTCCAGCTATCTTTTGGATCCTATTTCTGTTGGAATGAATTTAGACTTTTTGACCTTGGTATATCTATTCTGCTACATCAAAGATGTCCAGGGACAAATACTCGGCCCCAAGTCTCAGTGGCACCAACCGGTGTATGTCCACACCTCTGAGTTTTAGCTGCCTCTGTGGCAGATTTACCTTGGAAGGAACAGGGTAAGGAAGATAGCTGCCAGTGAAGTAAGTTGGATAACTGGGTGTGAGGTTCTTGGGCTATGTACCTAGTGTCCCTTTAATTTGCTGTGGGGATGTAATCACTGAGTTAGTGCTTCTTTTGGGGAAAAAACCCATAGCAGTTGCACAATTGGATGTATTCATTTATTCTGACCATTGAAAATGTTTGCTAATAGTTGGTAGGATGGTTTCAAATGGGAGAAGGTTTGAAAGAATGGGGTATCAGTGAGCTATAGTTTTCCAGCACAAGCATGGAGAAAACAGCAATACCCTCAACATCTCAGCTTCTGAGAAAGAAAAAGAAGGATTTGTTTTGCTTTTCTTTTTTCTAGCAAGTGTTGTAAGGATAAGGGAGCAACTTTCTGGGACGCTTGGATATTGCAGTACAGAGGTATGTGGATTCTTAAGATATAACACAGCCTCAGGGGGTACCCTAAAAGTGATACTGGAGGGGAACAGTTGGAACAGGACTGTTATCCATCTGATTTTGCCACCTGCCTCTTTACAATGTGCTCCTTACCATCTTTCCTCTCAGTTGGGATTCTGTGTGAGACCCTCACTGTACCTGATCCTTCAGCTTGAGATGGGTGTCTTGTTTTTCATTGCTACGATCCCATTCCTTTACAGCTGTTCTTGTTTTAAGAATTTACACATAAAAACATCATGATGACCTCTTCTTTTCTAGCCTATCAATTGCAAAAAGGAGGTTTAAAAATGTTCTTCCACTTCTTTGGCTGAAAGGCCATCTCTCAATCACTAAAACCCCTCTTTAATACAGAGATTATTCATATAAAGTCTTATTGTGTGCAGTAGCCAAGAGAGCATTTATTTTTGTCAACAGGGTAGTTTAGCTTCTGTTTTGAATAAGCTAACATCTTGAAAACTAGGCTTATGAAGCTGATATATCTTTTGTTGTAATATGTGAATACTACTGAGTATCTTTATAATTTGCTTTTTTTTTCAGATATCAAGTATTCTTAGGAGACCTTAATAGTGCACTTTATTAAGTACAGCGATTAACATATGTTCACAGACTTTTAATTTTCTCTTTCTTTGTTTCTTCTGTTCCATAATTATTCATTTTTATTTCTTTACTATTTCCACAGGAGTTATACTTGTCCTTGAGCGTTTGTCTTACTAAATACACAAGTTAACCAGCTTGATTTCTTACCACAGCTAATTTTTCATTTGCAATCTCTCTCTCTGTCTGTCTCTCTCTCAAATAAAACCCAATACATCTGATGTCTTAGTAAAGCTTTAAATTACAGGTCAGAGTAAGCACTGTACTTTCCCCGTCAATCTCAACAGCTTGTTTCTTCCCGCAGTGATCTCCTTAGGAGTGAGCATTCTGATTAGCATTTCAAGTTACATTGCCCACCAGATAACAGGGACCAAAAGTCTGTCCACTGCAACATATCACCCACCTCTCCTTCCCCCCGCATGCTTTGGGCATCCCTTTTTCTAAGGTGGCCCAGTTTAAGAGCATGTATTTATGGCTGATCAAAGACAGAGCTGTGTCAAAGGCTGATCATTAGGCCCAAGCTGTGAAAATTAAGTGCTAGTGCAACCATACCACTGGGATGTCTTTGGGAATACTCAAAGTGAAACAGAAACCGGCAGAGGAGTCCCTGAAGAAATGGGAGGTGGTGATACTCAGCAAGAGTGAAGAGTCTTCCACCAAAAGGGATGGGAAGAGAATAGATCTACAGCTGTTTTCTAAAATGAGCTGCATTCTTTCTAATTTCATGCTGTGTTTCTGATTGTGAAATGCTGATCGAACCAGAAGAGATAATCCATCAGTGCAAAGCAAGGAGGAGGCTTAAAGGGGTCTCTGGGGATGGACCAAGACAAACATCTCCAGCCCTTCTTTTAACTGAGTGTAAAAAGTTATTTGGAATACAGCAGGACTGGAGCTAGCCTCCAAGGAGACAAAATAGGCACAGTGCGACAGATAAATGTTTTCTCAGGGAAAGGAAATGCTACATGATAATTGTATGTTTTGTTTCTAGTGCGAGGTTAGCTGTCTTTCACTCTTTATAATAGCAAGAAATCAGTGAAATAATCTCCTAAAGCAGCCAGAGGGCAATGCTATAGTGAAGAAGGCAAGCTTCCATCCTCCTACTCCAAGACTCCTGCTGAGGCAGTGATGAGAAGAGCTTTTCTTTTTTTTTTTTTTGACTCAAAGTGTTCAGCTATGGAGACAATTGTGACTGTATGCTGAAATATTTTAACCAGTGTTAGTTAACCTGAATAGCCATTATATCCATGGTGACAATCTCAGTGTTGACTTTGCTTTTTAAATTGTATTTTCTCCATGCTTGTACCTTTATGAACATATCAAAGCAAATCCTCACAATAGCACAACTTATTCAAAGTATTTCTAGACATAAAACAGTTTGTAAAGTTTTCAAAGATACATATTTTACTACCACTGTAAATATTAGCATTCTATGGTTTGGTTTGTATATTTATTTTGGGGTTTTTTTTAAAGGGTACAGCCTCAATGCTGCTGCAAAAGATAAACTCAGATTAAGAAAAGGGATAAACTCAAAAGATGGGGAGTTTTTTCTGAGCTCTTCCACCCTTTCAGAGACTATTAGGAGTAAAGGTAGGAACTGGAGGAGGAGCAGGAGCATGGAGACTGGGAAAAGAGGCTGGTAGAGAATGGGAAGGTGAGCCATGATATGCCATCCTGTAGGCCCCAAAGCGTAGTGTTGTACATAAGGTTAGGTAAATCCCTCCCATTTGCCTCCTGAGCAGTCTCTGAAAACGTGAAGCTCCAGGCTGTCAGAAATACTGCAGGGAAAGTTGCAGAAAGCCCTGATAGTGCTTCTCTGCTCAACCCAAGCTGTTCTGAAAGCAGGGTAAAGTTTCAGGACACGTGTGAGAATTTTTGTCCTCACAGAAGGCTTGTGTTGGTCTTGATGATACCACAAGGGTTTGAATATAAACTGCATATGAAATACACTATTATTTTAGCAGGTTTCCTCCAGCAGACTTCATTTGTTTGTTTCTGCAATATTTCCACAAAATGAGGGTGCAGGATTCAAAAGGGCTTTGCTGGAAGATGATAGACTTTTCATAGAATCATAGAATGGTTTGCGTCAGAAGGGACCTTAAAGATCATCAAGTTCCAACCCCCCTGCCATGGGCAGGGACACCTCTCACTGGACCAGGCTGCTCAAGGCCTCATCCAACCCATCTGTGAACACCTTCAGGGAGGGGGCAACCACCACCTCCCCGGGCCACCTGTTCCAGTGCCACGCCACGCATGTAGTGAAGAATTTTTTCCTAATGACCAATCTAAATCTACCCCCTTCCAATTTAAAACCATTTGCCCTTGTCCTATCACTACATGCCCTTCCAAAAAGTCCCTACCAGGCTTCCTTTTAGGCCCCTTTCAGGTACTGGAA
>VZTU01023448.1:0-15236 GCA_013400835.1 Zapornia atra
AATTGACCAGGAAAGATCCTAGTGGAATTGTTTTACCTATACAGAATTGGTATTTTGAATGGTGATTTGCCCTAGATGGATTTGAGGGACACGTTATTTTATCACCAGCCCTCACACTCTCTGATAAAGTTAGCACAAGAAATACCTTTTGGCCAGAAGCTACTCAGTCAATCTGAACTCGTACCTGGTCCAACAGTCTTTACAGATGAATCGGGAAAAACTGGAAAGGCTTCAGTAGTCTGGCAAGAGAACAGACAGTGGAAATCTGAAATAGCGCTTCAACAAGGATCTCCCAAAGTAGTAGAATTGCGTGCTCAGTTTTTAGCCTTTGAATTGTTTTTGGGCCCTCTAAATATTGGTACAGGCTCAGCCTATGTAGCAAATTAAGTGAAAACCTTGGATAAAGTAGTTCTTACCGCCTTAGACAACTGACTACTGTTTGCAGGGTTGCTTGCTCTGTGGAAACTGATACAGCAAAGACAAGAACCATATTTTGTCATGCACATCTGCAGTTGCACAAATTTACGAGGGTTTTCAGGAAATGCCCAGGCAGATGCAACAGTTTCTGCTTTTGCTCTAGGGCCTGTCCCTAACATTTACCAACAACTTATCATTTCTCATCAGATTTTTCACCAAGGCTTTCGAGCCTTGAGGAAGCAGTTTGGATTATCATATTCAGAAGCGTGCTCCAATGTGGCTGCCTGTCCAGAATGTCAAGGGAATCATATACCAGTTTTCTATGGTAGGAACCCCTGCAGACTGCAAGCGTTGAAGCTTTGGCAATCGGATGTTACGCATGTTGAATTTAGGCACCTGAAATACGTGCACGTAACTGTGGATATGTACTCTAATGCACTGGTAGCTACAGCCCATGCAAGGGAAACTGGAAAGGATGTTAATCAACACTTCCAAAAGGCATTTTCCATTTTGGGTGTGCCAGGGCAAGTGAAAGCAGATAATGGTCTGACCTATGTTTCACTTAAAGTCCAATCATTTTTGCTTTGTGGGGGTTTTCTCATATCACTGGTATTCCTCATTCCCTGATGGGACAAGCAGTTGTTGAATGTGCTCATGGCACGCTGAAGCATCAGCTTCAAATACAGAAAGGGGAAATGTTGGGAAAACCGCCACAGGCACGGCTGGACAAAGCTTTTTATGTTCTTAACTTTTTATCTTACAGAGATGATCCTGATGTTCCTCACAATTTTTCTTCTCTTTTTTCTAAGTCAACTCTGCAAAAAGGAATTAGGGTCCAAATAAAAGACCTAGTCACAGGCCAATGGTCTGGTCCACAAGACCTTTTGACCTGGGGAAGGGGCTATGTTTGTGTCTCTACAGATCGCGGACCACAATTTTGTGCCTGCACAAAATGTGAAGCTGGTGTTACCTGAATAGAGGGGAGATAATTGCTGTCAGCTTGTTTCTTCTGGGAGCTGCTGCTGCAAAGGGTTTTACTCAATTAAATAATCTAGACTGTTGGCTGGCAAAGCAAACAAATGCAACAGCAATGGTATTAAGTGCCTTAGCTACAGATGTGGATTCTGGAAGACATGCCACCTTACAGAATCGTGCAACAATTGACTTTTTGTTACTGGCTCATGGGCATGGACATCAGGATTTTGATAGTATGTGCTGCATGAATCTGACTACTCTCAGTCAATTCACTTGAGCATTCAAAAATTAATAGATCAAACACAAAAGATTCAAAAAGAAAATGGATTCTTTGGGCTTTCAGCTTATTAAATGAGTGGGGAATTTCAGGATGGATGTTGTCAATGGTCAAAACGAGATTATTGGTTTTGATGATTGTAGTAGTTGTCTTACTCCTACTGCCATGTCTGTTCAGCTTTCTGCAAAGGGCCAGGCAGAAATCTCTACAGGCAGTTTTTGTAGCACAAATACAAAACGGGGGAATTGTAGGGGGAGGCAGTGGGTCTGCTAACATCTGGGCCCTGATGACTGAAGGAATTGACCTTGACAACATTCCTGCATCCCCTTGAGGTAGAGAAATCACTCACTTTGTAACAAGTTCACAGAACAGGATGATGCTGAAGACTGGGTGCACACTGCCAGGAGCCAAGAAGAAGGCAGGAAAAGACGACCAATGGGAAAGGTGAAAAACAACCCTTCAGCCTATAGCGTTCTTACATGTTGTTTGGTTGATACTATAAAAAGCCTGTGCAGTTGCAATAAAGTATTTGGGAGCATTCTAAATTACATTGATCACTGAGTGATGTATCATGTCCATCTATACAATGACAATTTTGAATGAGAGCTTTTCCCAAAATAAGATGTAAACCATAGATTTAAGAATGAAATTACTGTTTCAGATCTTCAATATGGAAATAATATTTTGTGCGTGATTGTCTCTCCGAAAATGTTTTAACTTTCTCAGCCACTATTGCTTCAAGTGTAGTTGTCGTGGTTTTGCGAGGTTGGGTGCTGGAAAAGAACAGGGGTGCACAAAATGGCTGCTGTGAGGAGCTGCTGGAATTCTCCGGAGCTCCAAAATGTAAACAATCCAAGGCCAGAATCATTGTTGCCCAGGGCCAAGCCAATGAGAGATAGTCATAGCGCCTCTGAGAATCACATATAGGAGAAAACAACCCGGAAACAGCTGCATTTTGCCACCGGAGAAGGGAGTGAGAAGATGTAACGAGCTGTACAGACACCAAGGCCGGGAGGGGGAGTAGGCACCCCAGGTGCCGGAGAGAAAGATGCCCCTGCAGCCCGTGGAGAAACCCCATGGTAAAGGCCGAGACCCCACCTGCAGCGTGTGGAGGGGCTCCACGCTGGATGGAGCAGGTGGAGACATAGAGAAGACGCTGTGACCCTTACGCTGAAGCAAGCCCCTGCCAGCACTTGGAACCTACAGAGATGAGCGAGAGAGAGAGAGAATTGCACTGGAACAGGTTTGCTGGGGGGAGGCTGGTGACCCCGTGGAGGACTGGGACTGAGAGACATTGTGATTTATTGCTGCCCGCCACAGCAGGGATCCAGGCGGAGCAGCTGATGAGACACACGGAGAAAGTTCGTGGAGGACTGTCTCTAGTGCGTGGGACCCCACGGTGCAGCAGGGGGAGGGTGTGTGGAAATGGATTTCCCCCCCCCGGCCGAGAAGGAAACCAACTTGCAAGGAACTGACCGAAGCCCCCGTCTCCCAGTCCCTGCCCCCCTGTGCTGTGATCGGGGGGAGGAAGGGAGTGAAATCATGACTAGATTGAAGTCTGCTAAGGAGGGAGCGGGGTGGGGAGGTAGAGGTGTTTTAAGATCTGGGAAAGGAAAACAGCTCATGAAGTAACCGAGAACCCCATTATTATTTCCTAGTCCCTGCCCCCCCCTGTACTGCGAGCAGGGGGGGAAGAAGGGAGTAAAATCATGGCTAAAGGGAATTCTGCTTAGAATGGAGGGGTGGGGGGAAGGTGCTACTGAGAACCCCATTTTTCCCCAGTCCCTGCCCACCCTGTACTGCGAGCGGGGGGGAAGAAGGGAGCAAGATTCTGATTAAAGTCTGCTAAGAAGGGAGTGGTGGGGGGAACGTGTTTTTAAGATCTGGTTGCATTTGTTTTAAGATTTGATTGCACTCCTGACTCCGGTTCTTCACTGTTCTTTCTAGTGTAGTGTAATAAATTAGAATAGTTCTTTCCTGCACTGTGTTGAGTCTGTTTCGCCCATATCGTCGCTGATAAAATGATCTCTCCTTGTCCTTATCTTGACTCCTAAGCTTCTTAATATATATTTTCTCCCCTGTCCACCTGGGAAGGGGAGTAATAGACTGGCTTTGGTGGGCATCCGGCCTCCAGCCAAGGCTAAACCACCACAGTAGTGAAAGTGGATACTGAGATGTAGTTGAGAGAGATGTCAAGTAGTATCTCTCGTAAAAGAGCTACGTATGAACTTACATGCCTGGAACCAGTAAAGAGCATTCAGCCTCAGGAGAAAAATCTCTGTCTTTGGGGCCGTATGGAGATGTTTTCTCCACCCATTTTTTTTAAAACACGGCTTATTAAATTACTGCTTGATTTCCTCCATGCAAAAAAATATTCCAAGCTCCTGTAGACCAGTAAATATGTTTTTGGCACGGCTTTTGGCAGGCTGTGGCAAGTCTCGGGGAGTGTCTGGGCTGTCTTTTGCCTGAGCAGGGCTGATCAAGTTTTCCTAGGTGCCTTGTGGCCAAATGCCTGTTCCCCACCCTGTGAGTGCTTCTGGGGGGAGGATCTGATAAAAGGGTCCCTGCCAGATGAAAGGCCCAGGGGATACCATGAGGACTAAGGGAAAGGAAGCAGGAGGAGATGAAAAGGGATAAAAAAGGAAATCCGAGTAATTGAGAAGGAAGAGTCAACCACACACTGCAAATTCACACCACTCCTGGTGAAGACCTCAAGATGTTAGTGAGTTACTGTGAGACTTCCCACCTCTCTGCTTCTGGAAGATTGGCCCTGTCAACCTTGGGACCTAGAGGGGCTTCAGAAGGTTAAGCACAACACCAGAGAAAATTGGTTGAGATTAGTGTGTTGCTGTATGTTAAGAGTATTATTAATAAGTTATTTCTTAAGAATTTGGAGTAGTAACTATACTATAGCTGGGATAATAGTTACGGCATTTTTATTAGATTGGTAAGATCTTACCTATTACATATGAATATATATATGGTTTGTTCCCTCCTCCCCAGAACAATATATTGAGTATAATACTTCCATTAATTGAAGGTTATAAAAGCACTTCTCATCTTAGATAAAACAATAGTGTCATGTCCTTTTTAATCATACCAGTAAGCTAGAATGGACTGCATGTATAGAACCGCAGATCCAAACAGGTTACAAAGGGCCTCTGAAAATAATCTACTCTAACACTGATTGAAGCAGGTTACTTAGATTGTTATCCAGTCATTGTGAATATCTCCAAGGATTGAAATTTCAAAGTCTCTCTGGACAACCTGTACTACTGCCTGTCCCCTTTCCAGAGTAAACAAACAAAAAGAAACAAAACAAACAAAAAAAGAAGTGTAATGTTTAATAAAGAGCAGTCAATTTTACTGAAAAAGCATGGTTTAAAATGTGTATTCTCCTCCTTTGGACTATTTTAGGATTTTGAGGATTTGTAGAGAAGAAAAGGGGATACAAAGGAGAATGGAAGAAAGTATAAAGAAATTAACACTTTTCTCTGAGCCTTGCAGTCTGTCTGTACTGGGAAGACAGTAGTCCAGATGAAGTCGCATAGATTCTGAATATACATACACATAGGTCTTGACCTGCTGGCTAAACTCTTGCCAATGCAAATCGATATGCAGCCAGTCTTTCTTATAAAAGCACACCACTGACCTGTGTTTAGCTTCTTGCCACTAAGACTATTTTTTTCGCACAGATGGTTTCTACTCAGTTGATATTCAGCTATACTGCTGCACAGGGTTAGTCTGTTCCAGATGCCAGACTTCGTATTTGGTGATATGAGTTTTTTGTTAGCCTAAATCTCCACTTATTAGCAGTTCCCCAGAGCCCTGCCCTTCCCTCCAGATTGATACTGTCTGTAGACTCCTCAGAAGTGCACTTTATCTTTTCCTCTTGGGTGTTAATAAATACATTGATTAGAAACCATGAATAACTAGCTGCTAGCGGGACTTCGTCCGACATCAAAACCCTTTGAACATGTGGTGCAGCTAATTTTCTATTCAACTTGAAGTCTACTCCACCAGTTCCTACAACACCAATTTCTCTATAAGGATGCTACAGTATACCACATCAAAAAATTTACTTAAGTAAGAAAACCCCTTCCTCTGCTCTGCCCTGATGTACAGAAACAGTCATGTCATCACAGAAGATTGTCAGGTGAGTCAGATACAATTTGTCTTTGGTAAAGCCATGCTGTCTGTTCTAATCCTGTTCCTGTGGTTCAAAATGGCCTGTTAGGATTTACATCATAACTGTCACAGGGAATGACATGAGATTAGTCTATAGCTCTCCAAATCTTTTTCATTTCCCTTGAAGATGGGTTTTATATTTTACTTTTTTCTGGATACCAGGGAAGTCCCCAAGTTTCCATGATTTTTCGAAGATGAAGAACAGAACTACCTTGCAACAGATCAGCTAGCTCCCCAATCACTCTCAGATGGATGCTGTCAGTTTCCAGGCTTCTGTATATCAAATTTTCTTCAGTGTGCCCTACCTCTGTCTTTTTTCACAGCAGGTAATGCTTCACCTGCATAACGTTCCTGTAGGTTCAAGGCTTGGAGGTCAAACTTTTCTAGGCGTATGCTATTCTGATTAAAAAAAAAAACAAACCCAAAACCAAAAAACACCCAAACAACAAAGCCTTATCTGTCTCTTTAGTAGATCAGAGAAGTCACAACTAACAGTTCATCTCTGATATATTTTTTCTATATTCCATTTAAAACTAAAAAATAAACAGGGTGAACAGTATCACATATACACAGGTAAATTTGGGGGTAAATATATAATAAAGGGATTTTTGCAACAAATTTAGATATTCTAGATTTGTTATTAAATTATTGAATAGGCTGCCCAGGGAGGTGGGGGAGTCTCCTTCTCTGGAGATATTCAAGACCCATCTGGACGCCTATCTGAGTGATATGTCCTAGGGAGCCTGCTTTGGCAGGGGGGTTGGACCCGATGATCTCTTGAGGTCCCTTCCAACCCCTACGATTCTATGATTCTATGATTCTATTGTCATAATATTTTTACTGCACTGTAGCCTTCAGAAGGACCACCTACCTTAAGGGATGTTTCTTCTCCAAAAATGTTTGCCATTTTATATAAATAATGCCTGAGCGTTGCTGACAGATCATTTGTGCATGAAGGATCTCAAGTCTTATGGAGAGGCCTGGATTTACTCATCCACTCACTTGTCTGGAAAGGCTGTTTCAGAGTTGTTGTGAAAATACAAATTCTAATTGACCTACCACCAAATATTTTTCTTTGTAACTCACAGACGCTTTATTGATGGAAAACTAAAATACATTAATTTTTTTTAGAATTGTTTTTTTTCAGAATTGATTTTTTTCATGCTTTCACGTTAAAAATAACGTAATTCAAGTAGTGACTCAAACCTGCTCCTGTACATTACGCTACAGCTAGTGTGTTAAGTGAATTCTGTAGCACATTATACATACAGACTCAGCTGAATATTACCTTTCATAACAACCATCCATCCAAAACAAGTGTTCTCAGTGATTTTTTGGATTCACTCCTTGCTTGATGTATTTTAGGCAATTTTATTTATTTTATATACTGTATTTCATCGTAACAGTAAACATATGGAAAACATGGTGGAAAATCTTTCAGAGTAAATATTGAATAGAAGAGAATAAAATTTGTGGGAGAATAACGGTTATTATTGACTAAAAATTCTGATGGATCTCTTACTGAGAATATATTTCAGGGTCAGTTCCTTATTATTTTAGTAATGAGCTGAATAGTATATATATATAAAAAAAAAGACTCATTAAACTTATGATTTTTTCCAAAGATCTTCATAATATGTTGAACATGGTAGAATGACTTAATATGGGTAACTTTTAAATTATATTTTGGTGCATCATTACAAATATTTCTTTACACATGCATATATTTTAGCCCCACAGCAATGACTAGTGGAGAATTCAATAGAGTGTTTTCCTCATTGTCCATTTAGAAACAATAGTGAATTAATAATTGTAGTGCTCATTATTGTTCTTTCTTCCCTTTATTGGAAAAAAGTCAATGTTTTGAAGGCAGTCTACCAAAAAATATGGGGTCTTTTTTTAGATTGACTTTCAGCATATTTTTCTTTAAGAATATCTCCTCCTTACTACTTTTCAAGTAATTGCCATCTGTATCTTTGAGCGTTGTTCAACAACATAATGTATTTGTGAGGCTATCATTGTTTACTTCTCTTGACAATGAATCTGATTTGTGTTAAGATTGTTGGATTGTATGAAAGATGTGCTTATTATGATAATACTTATTTATCTTCCATCCGAAGATCTCAAGTGGTTTAAAAAGGAGATGAGTACCATTATCCCTATTTTACATAGTTTCATATTTCTGTAAAAACTATTAGCTCCAGAAAATTGTATAAAGGACATTTTTAGATTGCTTATTAGAAAGATGACAGAGGAAGAAATGCAGAACAACGAATAACAAATGTATTGCACCTCCAGACTGAATTGGAATTTGTTTTAATAACACTTGGAAAGTCTCCCAGGACTAATACAGACCTGATGTGTTGGAAGGTAAAAGGATTCTGATTTGCACATTGGGACAGCAACTTGGAACACTTCATAAGTAAACAATCAAAGCAACTGAAAACAACAGAAGATATAGACAGGGGCAAATTTACCTAACTGGACTTGTTACCCCAAAACAAAGCCATTAGAAAAAGTCTTGAAATTGACCTCCATGAATTTAGCCAAGAATAAATATAATGCAAATATGTATAGTCATACCATGCAAATGAGCCACGTTGAAAAATAATCAATTGTCTCAACTTCTCTCTTTCTTCCATACCAGCATTTGCTGAGTGGAATGAAAGCCACTGGGAGTATTTCTCTGAGCTTGTAAAATGCAGCAATGATTAAAAATAATGGATCTTTTCATTTAACTCTCATTAAATACTAACAAGATTCTAATTGACTTAAAGCACAGGTCTGTAAGAAAATAAGAACAGACTGACAAAGCAGCAAATATTGCTGTTTAGTCAGCAGTCCTGCAGCCTCTCATGACCGCATCTAATTTACTTGTGAGAACTGGAACAGGAAATGTTTTTCCTGCTACATCTCTTTTGAGACTACTGCATCAATAGAAGGAATTTCATATGAGGAAAACATAACCTGCTATAAGTTTTGAAAGCCAGTTCTTCAGGTTTTGACTGCTTGCACAGTCCAAGGTGGCCTTTATTGCCATCCAAGTGAACTTATCAGCAGAAAAACCCTGCAGTGCATGAGTCCAAAGGGAGTCGAAATGACAGAGGTGTTGGCTTGAGGCATACAAGTACTAAGAAAAAGGTTTTTCTTCTACAAGTATAGTCTCTGCCTAAAGTCAGGAAAAAGTAAGCTGTGAAGTCACAGTGCTTCAGTGAAATTAATTTCCTTTTTTCCTCCTCCCAGCACAGTAGTCCCTGGAATTAGTTGTTAAAACTATTCTTTCACAGGCTCTTACAAAAAAGCAGTGATTCACAACTGTAATGTAGGATTAAAATGTGCATGATTAGCCTCCAAGCTGACAGGATGTGCTATAACTAGTGAATAGAAATCACACTATATAAGTTAATTAGTTGTTACTAATCTTCTGCAGTTACATTTGTGCCTTTTTGCATTGGCTTCTCAGTGCTTTAGAAACTCCACTCTGTGTGTGACAGGATTGAGGCCCTGCATGTTTAGAAATTAAATTGAAACTAAATCCATGTGCCTGTTCCCTGTGAGGAATTAAAAGGTTTTAGTTTCACAGTTGCAGAGATATTTCTGTTTAAAAATAACTTCAGGAAAATAATATGTATTCTTTATCTCTCTTTGAAAGCTGTTAAGTATTCAAGCGAGAGGAGAACATTAATTCTTAAAAAAAGTAAGGAATCACACAGACACACAGAATCACACAGAACATTAAGAGTTGGAAGGGACCTTGAAAGATCATCTAGTCCAATCCCCCTGACAGAGCAAGATCACCTAGACTAAATCATGCTGGAACACATCCGGGCAGGTTTTGAATGTCTACAGAGGAGACTCAATAATATCTCTGGGCAGTCTGTGCCAGTGCTCCATCACCCTCACAGTGAAAAACTTTCTCCTTACATTTACATGGAACCTCCTATGCTCCAGCTTGCACCCGTTGTCCCTTGTCCTGTCCCTGGCCATCACTGTGAAGAGCCCTATCCTCCTGACTCTCTCCCTTTACATATTTATAAACATTAATAAGGTCATCCCTCAGTTTCCTCTTCTCTGAGCTAAAGAGACCCAGGCCACCAGAGCAGAGTAGAGGGGGAGAAGGACCTCTCTTGACCTACTAACCACACCTCTTCTAATACACCCCAGGATGTCATTGGCCTTCTTGGCCACTGAGGGCACATTGCTGGCTCATGGTCATCCTGCTGTCCACCAGGACCCCCAGCTCCCTCTCACCAAGGCTGCTCTCCAATAGGACAGTCCCTGACCTATACTGATACCTGAGGATGTTCTTCCCTAGATGCAAGACACCACACTTGCCCTTGTTAAATCTTACTAAACTTCTCCCCGCCCAACTCTCCAGCCTGTCTAGATCTCACTGGATGGCAGCACAGCCCTCTGGCGTGTCAACCACCCTTCCCAGTTTTGTGTTGTCAGCAAACTTGCTGACTGTACACTCCATTCCCTCATCCAGGTCATCAATGATGATACTGAATAGCACAGGTCCCAATACTGACCCCTGATGTACTCCACTAGATACAGGCCTCCAGCTAGACTCTGCCCCATTAATCAAAACTCCCTGGCTTCTCCCCTTCAACCAGCTCTCAATCCACCTCACTACTCGACCTTTCAGCCCACACTTCTTTAGTTTAGTCACGAGGATGCTGTGGGAGATGGTGTCAAATGCTTTACTGAAGTCAAGGCAGGTCATACCTACTTCTCAGGACTTCTCTGCTGTATAACAAAGCTTATTTATTTATGAACCAGCATTTCTGTGCTTCTCAGTACTTCACATTCAAGAAAAAAAATAAATCTGCTCCCATGCATGCCAAATACCAGTCTAATTGTTTTGACTCCATTAAATTTCTCAACACGAAGAAATTAATAACAAATTCTATGACATGAAAGATACTATTTCCTTAGTGCAGGAATTTTAACCCTAGTTAGGTCTTTACAGTTTTGTCTTGGAACTGGGCTCTCACTCTAGATATTTATTCACAAATTACATATATACCTTTGAAAGAAAAACATAAAATCACTTTGTTTAAATTTCTCAGATTGAGTAACTCAAAAATATCACATAAATACTTACAAAACAAATTAACTGAACAACACCAAGTAATGTCTTCTGAAATTATGTTTAGGAGCTTAAGATTACAAGAAGAGCTCTAAGAACTAATCTCTAAAGCCACATAACACTTAGATGTGGGGGGAAAAAGTGGTCAAGTAATTTGCTAGTTTAAGTCAGTGAGATATTGTACATAAGACATAATTTTACATCATTATATGCTTTTCCTCCATGATTATTTCTTAGTTTCTTTTTAAATTTCAAGGATTGTTTTAAAAGCAACTAATTACAAATTAAATTCTGAAAGCTCATAAACATTTGTCCATGCTCTAGTAAGCAATTTTAACTCTAGGACAAACGTTTTATAGTAAAAAGATGTTCATATGAAGCTTTTCTCTTTTTTTAGCTACAAATTAATTTGTAGAAAGCTGATTGCCAAATTCAATTTCCAATGAAATTGTGTAAGATTCTTATGAGTAGAAAAGCAAAATTCTGAAAAGGAATATGAGGTATAAAACCATAATTACAACAGTACATGCAGCAGAAATTGCTTCAGAAAATTATGTTCCACAATAGTGAGAAAATATTGGACCATCCAAAAGGCAAATGTTTACTTTCTTATTTGTAATAGGGAAGAGAAGAGATACAAGTTTGGTAAAAGTGTTTATTTTCTTCCCTAACATTTAAAAATAATTATCATCATAAAAATATTCTGCCTTCTCTGGTACCCAGAGCTTTATTTTGACCTTGTGTATTCCAATCCTTTCAATTAGATTTTGTGGATTTTGTAGAGCAAGTTCATTGCAGGTAGTCTTCTCACTTTAATGACATTCTCTTTTTGTTAACTATTAACAATATAAATTAAGAAAAAAGGCAACAGTGAAAACCAGCAATTGACCAAGGATACCAGTTATTTAGGAATGAAGTTATTTGAGATAACGTTTAATTGAAGCCAGGTTAAAATGACATATGAAGTCATTCATCATAACCAAAGCAGTCAAACAGTTACAAATTTGAGTTACAGGGGTGGAGAAATGGAAGAAATCATGTCACCTAGTGACATTCTCTTTTCCTCATACAGACATGTTATTTCCTTGTAGATGAACATATATATTGCAGACATTTCTCATGCTTTCTCTGTTCTTCCAGGATTATTTTAGCCAAGCCTTCTTGCAGGATCAGGAGGAGAGAATAACACCAATATATCCTTAAACCCAGAACTCACTCTGTTCTCCACTTGTGCTGGGACATGACACATTAAGCTCTTAATTATAACATTACAGTTGTTCTGTATGCACACAATCTTCTCTTTAATGTACCAAAAGACATCTCTTGCACTTAACTGTTTATAATGTAAAATTCACCTCCTTTCCTTTCTTGGCTGTCTGACATTCTGAGGAATGCACCTTTGCTGCACTCCCACTATGTCAGTCTGTATATTAAAAACACATGACATAAATATCTAAAGAGGTTATTTTCTGTGAATCATCATGGAGTCTTGAAGAAAACTAGATATGAAAATAATCACCTTGGGGTGACAGTGATTTTTCTCACCGCGGATTCTTTCAGGTTGCCCTCCAAACTAACCATTGTTCAGTAGATGTTTTTCTGCAATTAAATTTCTGGATCAAAAAGAACTTGGGAAATTTGGAAGCTATACTGAACACAGTGAATGGTTAATCAGGAAAAAAAAAAAAAAGAAAGAATAATTGGTTTGTAAAAATTGGCAAAAATTGCAGGGAGTGCACAGCATGACTTTAATGGAAGGCCAGAACCTTATCTTGGTAAGAACAGGAATCAGTCAAGATTATAATCAGACATAGCATGTGTTCAATGTATTTCCAAGGCACATAATACCCTGTGCATACCGGTAGCCCCTACTGTAGGGTGTAAGAGATTTGCTTGATCCATTTAAAAGGAGCTGCCTCACAGGAAAAGAGTTAGAACTCTTTTGAGCTGAGTCTCTACCCCTTTCTATGAAGCTAATTTTTTCCTGCCTTACTGTTTGTGTCTTTTCCCTCTGAGGAATACCTCTGCACTACATTTGTTTGAATTTCCTAACTTCCGCTTGATTCACCCACAGTGAGACCCTGACTTCCCCTGGACAGCTTTGCTTTCTAGGAAGATTCTTGTACTCTCCTTTTTACACAACAAGCTGTGCCACACTGTGACCATCTTTTTCTTCTGCGCCCTGAGTGCCATTTCCTTCATCCTTCTTAAATATCTGCAATACCAGACAATTGAGTAGGACCCAAACCTAGGATTCTATGATGGTACTCAGTTAAATAACATCATTTAACACTAACATGTACCCAGTTTTGGCTCAAAGTCATTCAGTACTACCCGAAAACCTAATAGGTTTATATGCCCTTTTCTGACCACTTTTTGCATTCATCTTACTCCTGAGATTACAAAAAGTTTAGGGGTAGCATTTTCTACACTGAGCAGGGCTCCTCCTTTTATGTTCTCTTGTAGTGTCAGTGGGATTTTCAATCGGGTCAAGAGGTTTGGATATATCAGCTATCACAATCTTCCTCAATACAGGATCTGTAAAATTGAACTGTGAAATAAAAGTCTAATAGAGATTTTAAAGGCAAAATCCTTGCAGTTTCCCTCCTTTATACATTTCTATCTCTCAAATAGTCTTTTCTATGTCTCTAAAACCATGTGTTGCTAGGGGAAATTTAAAGTAAAATCAAGATATTTGAAGCTTTTAAATAGACTTGCTGAAATGTTGTGTATATTTTAAAGAAAAGTTCATTTTAAGTGTATTTCTACTTGTCATATGCTGGTCCCTGAATTTCTGTGATTGTCTAAAGTAGCTTATAATTTATTGAATCTCATACTGACGGAAACTATCTTATGCATACTGTATTATAAATGCGTATGTATGTATTATAAATTAAAAAAGATTATTCAGATTGACTATTGTTGCCTAGTGAAGCTGAATGTCCTACTAGGAGCTGTATAGCGAAGCTATCATATTTTTGTGCGTTTTCATTCCAGATGGAGCAAATAGCATGTTTTCAGGTGTGTTTGAAAGGCATGTTTATGGGAATGGAAAGAAAATAACTCAAAAGTAAGTGGGTTACATGAGTGTCAATACAAAAACAAATACAAAAACTATTCAAGAGAGTAAAAACAAATATAAACTTTACCCTGATGAAAACATGTTAAGGAAAACAGAATTTTTTTTTCTTGGTTTTAATAATAATCTTACATATTTTTGAAATTATAAAACTTTAACCTTTTATTTCAGCTCGTAAAGTGAATCCTTTTTTCCAGGGCTATCTAAGACATGCTGCCTGGCACCATACATCTACCAGAGTTTATGTGGAGATTTGCATGGAGAAACACTGCATTTGTCTACTCACGTCCTATTTCAGCTCACCTATTCTGTCTCTTTGTGAAAATTAACTTCATCCTAGCCAAAACCAGGACAATAGATTAACCTCTGTGTGTGTAAATGCAGTTGGTTCAGGACTATTTGTGTGTGTGTTTAACTTGATTCAGGATTGTTTGTCTGCATGTCAGTATGATTTAATCTCCATCTCTGTGTGCAACCCTGATGTAAGTTTCAGGTGACTCTTGCCATTCTCAAAACTTTAAGCCACTACTTTGTAGCAAATTTCATTGACTCACTCCGTTAAATTGGCTGATGGTTAAACACTGTTAATTATTACACAACCTAATATTGTGAAATATCTCAAATATTAATAAATCCTAAACTGCTGTTAAACCAAAGCCCTGTAATAAAATCTCATTCATTACAGCACCGAGCTGTGGGGAATGAGGAATTGGAGATAAGGATAGTAGCTGGGAGAGGTAATGGGCAAAAGAGGACTGAACATTGCTTGAGAGAAAAGAGTGGGGAATTTTTTTTGTGTTAGCGGTGGAAGGATGAGTGGTGGATTGTGTGTAAACTTTGCAATTTTGTCAGTGTTGTGATGACTGTATTATGATTTTGGTGTAGGGAATTCTTTGTTTTGATGTAAATGAAGTTTTCGAAGATTGTAGATTTTGTGTTGAATATGTATTTTAATGATGATTCTTAAATATGTGATTCTATGGAATAGTGGTATGAAGGAAAAAGTGTTATTTTCAGAGCCATCAGAATATTGCCAACTTGTTTAATGGAATAATATATGGAAAGAAGTAGGAGAATCACTTGAATCTGAAGGGTTTTGGTGAATATGTTTTCATAATAATAATAATAGCAATAATAGTTTTCATTTTAAACAAAGTTAAATTAAACAGTTGGACTTCTAAGTATAATTTTTGCAATGAGTTTGTTGT
>VZTU01023450.1:14333-32925 GCA_013400835.1 Zapornia atra
AAAATATTTCTTCATTTTCTGTGATTTATTTTGATTACCTTTTACAGCTACATGATAAACTGGAACTTGCAAAATTACGAGGTTAAGGTTTACACAGCTATTGCTTCATATACTGAAATATAACAAATGGCTCCATGTCTATATACCATTTTACTTCCATTTAATATTCAGAAGCACATTAAACTAAGCACATTGCTTTTGACTGCATATTTTAATAATTTTAACTGGTTATTTCAATAAACATCCTGATACACTAGGCAAAGTTCTGTTGAGATACATATTTCTTTATACATATCTATCTACTTCATAAAGAGACTAAAGAGCTAAGAATTATAAAATAAAGCAAAAAACGTGATACATACTGACCACCCCAAACCTGTCTACATAGAAATACATTCATTTCTACAGAGTAACTGCAACATTTGAAAAATATTTTTAAATTACTGAGATTTAAAATGTTAGAATGGCAAACATCTATGCCCAGATAATTTGACAAAATTCTCTATCAAGAAAACTCAAAACTACAAAGATAATAAAGTCTAAGAATGATTGCCTGTCACAGGCAAGGTCTGTGTCTAAATAGTAAATTTTTTTTTAAAAGTGTAAGCAGAAAGCTTGTGCATAATAGCTGTTGGGTAACCAATGGGATGTGTTTGGAAAAAAACCCTTTGCACTTAGAGGACATATCAAACAGATAGATATGGCTAGAAAAATATTTAGACTTGAAACCATGCATTTATTCCATAAAGGGCCATTTTCCTTTTTTTCTCTCAGACCCCTGATGTCAAAGGAACACAATACAAATGAGATAAAAAAACGTAGTCCAACTTCTCTTTTTGGTCAATAATTAAGTTCTCTGTTTCTAATAATAGGATGAAGGAAAACATATTCCTGTGTTGGATAAGTCACTGCAACGAAGTCATTAAACACTGTGTTTCCAACGGAACTTGCTTGGCCTATTGGAGTACCTGCCAACCAGTCAAAGCGAATCTTCCTTTTTAAGCTCTGCAAGAACCAGAAATTTAGCTTATGAGTTATTTTTATCTCTTTATTTTATGTATCCAAGATAACGCGTTCGTCTAGGAAGACACATTGCTCAGCTGTGTTGAAAACTGAAGGCCAGCTGCACTGACAATATGCATTTTATATTAATGCTGGAAATGGCTAATGCTCAATAGCCTTTTAATCTGCAGGAACCTACACTCACTCTCTGGCTATTAGTCATCATACTTTAAAAGAGTTTAGTCTTATAATACACAACTGCATTCCACAGAAGTGCAATAGAGACCTGGACATTACCAGTATCAATAGTGGACTGATAAGAAGTTCTGCCAGTTCCTAGGCAACCACAAATGGAAAGAGAGATACACAGTGTCCTTCTGGCTGTCTGAGTCTTCAATTAACAATGAGGAACTCCAAAAGACCCTTTATATTAATTCAGTCACAGAACTATCACCTCTATTATCGTTTTAGTTTATGTTGTCTTTGAAGCAGTTTCAGACAGGCTGCATTACACGAGACCACCTTGGCTATCACATGGGTCTTAAAGGAATATTTGACAACATTCTGCTTTCTGTGGAAGAAGACTGTGATACCTTAGAGTATTTTTCTTCAGTGTTGAAGCTTCTGGAGGTATCTGGGAATCAATGCTATCAAACGTTTCCAAGAACTTGAAGGCCAAGGTACAAATATGTAAATAAAGGACATTCACCCAAACAATAAAGTCCTCTTCAGCACCACATCCTGACCTGAAGTCATTTTACCAGTTTGGATGGGCAGCAACACTTGCCTGAATATCCAATTTAGATGAGAAGGATAAAGGAGGGGACTGAAGTTCAAGAATTCTGCAGCATAAAGCAGTAAGTCTGTCACTATCAATCAGGCTACTAGATATCCTGGAGCGTGCACTGGAAGGGATAGTGTATCCCATACACATCAGTGCATATTCAAAATGTTATGGACACTAGAATTTAAAAATAAATGTATGAGAAGAAAACTTAAGATAGCTAAAAATGTATTTGTTGCTGACAAAACAGAAGTTTTCAACCTAGGGGGTTCACAAAACAAAATGTTTTCTGAACAACAGACACAGATTTCTGTTCAGCAAGTTTAAGCCTGCTGTCAAGAAGTTCATTTACTTTGAATTCTTAATCCGAAGTCCATGGACAACAGGGATGCCATGAAATACAAATTGAAAACTAATGATAGAGCGTGAAATCTTAGCATGCCAATGGGAGTTTGAAACCTACTTGTATGGTACCAATTAGTCAAACAAATGAACAAGGCTTTTAACCAACATCAGATCTAAAGAATTCAGAGCAGTTTTTTCCACTATTCCAATGCTGCTGGCTTTTTTTGGTAACAATACCCTACCAGCCTTGTCTTAGAAAGCAATTAAAGTATAATCAGTTACTGTATTCCATATTCCTACATAAATTAATCCTTACCATTATTTCACTCTGAAGTATAATACAAGCTTCTGAAACTTTCACATTGCAAGTTTCCACCAGGAACTTAAAGGAATAAACAATTAAGAAACTACTCTCATAGAAGCATACATGTTATTTTATTAAGTGATGTGATAAGCTTAGGGGCAGATATCAGGACCAAAATGGTTGTAGTCATTAATTTAAGTAATAAATCATTGGTCCTGCCAACAATGACAGCAAACAGATGCTAACAAGAAAATGTATTATTTAATATTGTCATGTGTTATAAAATTGTGTTTAAGACACGTCTTAAATTTTTATAATAATATGCATTTAATACATTACTGTTTTGACACATACAAGAATCAGATTTATAGGTCTCCTTCAGCACTTGCTTTCTCTTCTGTGAACACAGAATGGACTCCTGATGGAAAAAAAAAGCTGAAGAAGTGAATAGTTTAAATAGATGCTTGCAACAAAATCGAGTTGTCTGTCTTGAAGTAAATACAAGCACTGAATCTTGTTAGAAAATTAAAACCATTGTTTTTGCCTTTATGTAAACAGAAGTTTTCTCTGAAAGTTCCCAGGAAATTGAAAGAAGGAAGTTTATCTATATATGTGGACAGCAAGAGATCTTATAATTTGCTACAAAGTAAAAAAAAATAAAATTCCATACAATCCTTACAAGCTGTCAGTACCCAGTAATGCTCAATGAGCCTCCTAACTTACAAAAATAGCCAGTTTTATTTTCCATTGTGTCTTATTTTTTGTTTCCTACATCAGTTTAAATATCATGAATGCTACAAAGATTTTCACCAACTGCTTTCCTCACAAAAATGCTTAAGCCAATCCAAAATCTATGTTACTTATTAAAAACATGACCTATTCCATTCCTTCCACTCACAGCCACCCTCCTCTCAGGACTCGGAAAGCTGGACAAACTGGTGATCCGATTCAAATACTGACATCTGAGCTGAAGTTATGCCTTTTGGCCAGCCCAGTCACGCTAAACCAAACCACATACACCTTTTCCAGCACTACACCTCCGCTGCTGAATAACACCCTGCGGCACAGGGTCTCTTGCAAGAGGGTCAATTGTTTCTAGGAAGATCGCTGCTTCTTCCAAACCTTTTTGTTTTGCTTTAAGGAAACCGTCAGGATAACATCACTCCTGTTCGCGTTCTGTTTCACTTTCATTTTCAATCTACTCCTCCAGGTATCAGCACAGTTCCTTTCTTGGAAGTGCTTCACTCAATGCTTTAAAACACTTGAGGAAGCAGTGATCAGAGTATGGAAACTAAATTTTCTTCATTAAATCTACTGAAGCAGATATTAAAAATGCATTTAATATACTGGGGATGGCTGGTGGGCATCACTGACTGTGACAGGCCAGTTACTGATGAGCTGCTGTCAGACGGCCTTCTCAGCAGGGATCTGTGTCTAAGGCTGCTGAAGGACAGCAATATCTTCCCTTGTGTGTAAGCTCTATTCATCTCCCAAGTATTTACTAAATCACAGACCTCTGCACACAAACACAGCGTTTCAGCACATGCTAACAAATGATGGATGGCCTAGTCAATTCGTTATGTCCTGAAAGCGTGATTTCCTGCCATTCCAATCATCAAACCTCTAGAGCCTTCAGAGCTGATCAGTCCTGGAGAATATATTTTGCAGGCTCTATTAAAGGAGTAGAGGTTCTTTCCATTAGTCTCAAACTTTTTTTTTTTTTTCCTGGCTGATTTAAAGAGAACTCCCTCCTTCCCCCTCCCTCCAACAGCACCACCGCTACCACTCTTATCTGTGTAAAGTATTCAGGGCATGTACCGTTACTGCATTAGTAAAATAGTGCTCCTGAAACACCAACCAGTTAAAAAGACAGATTTTGTTTGTGACTACTATAAAACACGACAATCTTTTATTTAAATTTATCTATACGTCTTTATTATGTAACCTAGACAACCCTCGAAACATTTTGTAACTTAGCTTCTTTGATCAAATACCTTTTACAGCAAGGGAGTGCTCAAAAGGACCCGTTTTCTTTGTATTTGCCTAGTGAAACATATCAGAACCCTCTTAATTGTGTTCCCCCTCAAAGCATAAGCCACTTAGGAATAAACTTCCGATGTTCCTAAGACAGGTTAGCTGTCAAAGAAATAAAGCTTCTAGATTTCGCCCTTTTCATAGTCAGGCAATATACTTGACAGTCTTTCTTCTCCATACTGGAGGAGAAATTTTATTTAGCTTACCTATTCAATGGCCTATAGGAGCAGAATATATGTACCTCGTGCTTCTTGCTCTGAAACACTGAGCTTCAAACAAATTAGTCCTGAGCTGCTGAAGAGTTAGCAGGCTACAGTACAGGACTGTTTTTGAAGATACTAGTAAACTTTAGGTAAATACGCATTTGGTTACTCTGAAATACAAAGACCTTGGATTTCTTTGCTTGCTAGGTGTGATCCAGCTGTAGCCAGCACAAACCAATCCACACTGCCCTACCGTTCACCTCAACCTTGACCTGGAGATTAAACTCACTTTTATTGCACACAAAGGTCATCTGTGTTAGGTCAAAATTCAAAGTCCCTTGTCAGCTAAGGTTGATATATTCCAACCTTTCCTACTCTAATGCATCAAATTTTTCATGGTGAGGTCATATTCAGCAGACAGTGTATTCAGCAATTTATCGTGCCATTGTAATATAGCCCAGTATACGATTGTCCAAAAAACAATACATGAATAAAATATTTTCCCCTCTCATGTAGCAAATCCCCTCTGCTCATAAAACTCTAGCCTAGACTTGTTTGCAGGCTTCAAAAGAATGATACTAGTATGGAACTATTCCTGAAATACAATCAAGAATTACAATTTTTATCATCATTGTCCTTAAGAACAAGCAATGTGAATATAATGGTATCCTAAAATCCACAAGTCAATTAAAATGCACATATGGTCAGTGTTAAAACTTCCACTTCATCCTTCTTTAACAACCACCATAATCTGGCCCTTAAATCTACAGACATCTGTTGGTCTGTCTGATGACACCAAGCTTGCTTAGAATGAAATACTTAGAAGAAAATAGTGCCATAAGACTTATAGTCCTATTCTACTGGTGATTATCACAACTGGAATTTGTGAAGCAGCAAAAGGTACAGCCAAATTAAACTTCATGAAGCAACACAGCAATGTACACTGTGACCAAGACAACTCCTCCAGCTTTGACATACAGAAATACTTTCTTTCCTTCTTTCTTTCTCTCCACTCTCTTTTAGCTCTTGTACCATTTTATTTTCCTTTTTCATTTTCTGCACTCTTGTTTCTTTTTCTCTCCCCCTGTTCTTCTACATTTTCCCTCTTTTCCCCTCTTGTCTATATTTTTCTCCTTTTTTTCTTTCTCTCTTTCCACTCTACATTTTCCCCTGCACTTTTTTTTCTTTCTTATTCTCTTCCTTTCTTTTTTTCCCAGTGTTAAATAAAAGTACCTAACACACAGCTAAAGCAGATTCAGACCGCATTTTCAAATTATAGGGAACTAATTTCCACGTCTGATTTGAGAGGCCCCCTCCAATCACTATATTTCACCATCAAATCTTCAAAGGATATAGGATTGGCTTCTAAGTGCTTTGTAGAAATTCCTGAAGGCCAAAATGGTGTTCTCTTTACTCAGCCAGAATGAATTTCACAAGAGAATTTTTGTCCTGTTCTATGTGATTTTATTTTTAAATGAAATGAACTGATCTTCCCATAGTGGAATGGGAAAAGGTTAAGAGAGAAGGAAGAGACTCAAGAATTCAGAAAGTACAACCTCAATTTTGGTTGCATAATTCAAGCAAAATTCAAGACTAGCCCTTAAAATAACTTTGCTTTTTGCTAGGATGGACAACTTACATGGGAATGCTTGCAAGAAAGAGGATGATTAACACTTACAAGAAGTCTAACAGAAAACTACAGTGGACTTCCCTCAAAATTAACTTTCATGTAAAAGCATGTGTCAACATGTCATCTGCGTTTTAGTGAATAGATAAGACACTAAAAAAAAAACCTAAATCCATTCCATCTCTTTCCAAGCAAAACTGAAAGGCTCTCATGTCCTGAAGACCTAAAATTTACACACGCTGACATAATAATTTTCTATCTAAAACCTGCCTGTTGCTATTGGAGAACCCCAAAACTGAGCAACACTTTATTTCCCATTCTAGTCTGAAAGCTTCCACTGCTATTGATGTGTAGCTTTTAAATAAGTATCTTCCATTTAATCTAATGAATAATGGAGGAAAAAACAAAGTTATTCTGAGATGTATGCCAATTTAGATAATGTCTGTCATGCATATTTTGTTTTACAGGGGAGGATTAGTGTTGTTCCTAATTAGCCTTCCTATCCTAGGGTTATAGTATGAGCAAACAGTGTTTTAGCACGACATGCCAAATCCAACCAGTTACAGACTCTGTAAGGCTTGCTCACTGGCATTTACAGTGAAAGGAGAAAACCTGTACCACCTTCCATTTTAGCCTATCCAAGCTGGAATATCTTACAGTAAATATCCTACCAAGAGTTCAAAGAGACAGAACATCTTTCCAAAGGGAACAATATTGGTTCAGAGCCCACATAATTACTCTGTATAGTAATTTTTAACTTCATTTTAAGATTATTTTGTATATGCTATGCTTTATTGTAGGTCATTTCTGAAAACTTGTATGCTGCTAATTTGCGTTTCAAATAATGAGCCAAGACTTCTTTCTCATCTCTTATTCTGTGAGGTTAAATGCAGCTTCAAGAACATACCATATTTTGAATTGTATTAGGCTTTTGCTACATGTAAGACACAAAACCAAACAGTAGTGTAAAACTTTGTTTACTTCTGAAGCCTAACATAAAAGAAGAAAAAAGAAATACAAAGCTTTAAAAATTCTGTTTTCATAGCTGCACTAGCTATGTGCTTCAGACCATTTAAACACAGTACACCAGTACAAAAGTACTTGCTGCTTCAAAATAGACAGGGTGGAAATGAAATATACCAATGGCCATTTAGCATCTCCCTCCAAGTCTCCACATCTCCTAGTAACACCCACTATCTTTCCTCTCATGAGAAAAAAAAAAAAAAAGAAAAGAAAAAAAGAAAAAAGGGAGAGATGAAAGAGAGAAGCAGTTCTACCTTCCTGTTTCCCACCATAATCGTCTTGGGCTTATCAGTACTGCTTGACAGTCTAAGCAACAGCACAAAGGCAGAATGAAATTATTAATGAAAAAGCAATATATTTCCTTGTAAATAAAACTGCCTGGAAGATGAAAATCAGAGGTCTATCTACTCTCAACTCAAAAAAACAAAGACAATGACATTGGAACAGAGGAAGAAAAAATGTTAACATAGCCTTAAATGGCTGGTAAAGGAAAAAACTTTATACATTTTAACTTCTTTAGGGTCTTTGTTTCAGTATGAACCATCACTGAGAAAGTGATTAAAAAGTGAAAATAATAAATAGAATATATTTTCCAGTTTGCACCGTGAGATATTACCATGCACATAAGAAAAAAAGAGAAACATTTTGTTGGGATGCTTTCCAGGCCCAACGTCTTTTAATAAAGCTATCATTAATTTGGAGAAAGAGCAACATAACTACCAAAGAAGTGGAGAGATATTAGGTAATGAAGAAGACAAGTCATGAATGTAGAGGACTGTATATCACCTGATAATCTCTGGGGACAACAACTGAGTGCTTTACAACAATCAAACATGAAGTTACATATGTTAAAACCAAATATCCACATTCAAATATCAAGTATGTCAGTATGAACCTGCGATGACATTTTTCTCATTTACCTGAAGAACAGGAAGAGGGGAGTTATTCTCACATTTATGCCAGCTTCCCTTACCTTTCTGCTGTAAGAAAGGATCTCCCTGATTACTGCAAAGGAAGTTTTCACAGAAGGAACACAAACAGGACAGTACTTCTTTGAACAGATACACAGAAGAAAAGGGAAGACCTGCACAGCACAGCTGGTATAAATTCTAATACTTTGAAATCCCAGCACTTTGAAACTCCCTATAAACACACTTTGCACTCAGATAGGTTTACAAAAGAATAAAAGTCAAGGTACTGAAAGGGAAGTTGGGCTAGAGGCACTACGTTTTAACAACTTTAAGTTCAGAACAGAAACAATACAACCTGGACTGACTGTGCTGTAGAAGAATACAGCAGTCCTAGATGGAATGAATTATGTTTCACAACATTTTGATGCAAGAACTCAAAAAGCATGGTTTTTACATCTAAAAGATGTGAGGCTGGTGAGCCAATTTGCACTGTCAAAAGTCTCTGGAATTCTCAATTCAAGCACAATGTACTGTAAGAAAGTGAAAGACTCAGAGGAAAGTGAAAGACCAAACCAGGCAAAACTTGGCAAAAAAACCCAACAAGACAGTACCATAACTGAATTGCATAATCAGATGCTACACCCTTAGAAGGCTTGGCAGAGATGAGAAAAAGAGTCAATCAAGAAGACTAATATTAAATCAGAATCGGATATGAAAAAGAGCAGCAAAATATGTACAAGGTATATCTTTGAGAAGGGTACAGTCATTTGTCAAACCTATTGGCAAGAAGCTCCAGGAAAAGTTTCTGAAGAGAAACTATGCATTTTGCCATATATGAAACAACCCAGATTTACCCTATCCCCCTCTCCCCTGGAAACAACTACACTGAAATACTAGAGTATCAGCCTAGGTATGAATCAAACCCTTAGAGGCTGGACTATTCCAGAGAAGTTAAAATAATCTTTGAATACAGTTAAAAGTTTAAAGGTCTAACTTACATCTTGTCACCATAAAGCTGATTCTTATGCAAAAGATTCTACTTGTACAATCTACCTGCAGCTCAAACTACTATTTAAGAGATTGTAACTCTCTCAGAGCACTTCCTGTAATACCTTACATTTCCTACAATCAGCCCTACAATTGGTAATCCAATTTAGACATTAGGTCTCACTGAGAATAATAGTATCACAGAAGAATGTTAGCCCATGGCTAAAGACTAAGTAGATGATGTTACAAAGAAAACCACAAATTATTAGCAAGTAGATAAATTCAGGTGAGAAGCCAAGCAGAAAAATTGGTACATTTTAGGAGCGAACAACACAGAACAAACAGAATTATCAGTCCAGTGGTCTATATGTTAAGAAGCTCAAAGAAACCACATCCAATACTGGCAGCGATTTATCATGCTTAGTGCTCAGAATTACATTTTGATAATCCTCAGGTCATCCAAAAATCCTGTTGTTAAATATAAACACATTAGAAGACAACTGCTAAGCATGCAACAAATAACTGCAATTTGATTCCCAAGTTTGTATTTTTGCAAAATAACAAGATTTTAAGCAGACTAAATCCATGTTGGCTGTGATGAATAAATTCTCAATGCTTGTATAAAGTTGCTTCTAAACACTATTTGAAGCATTCTAATTTTGACTATTTGACCATAAATAAATCAAATGGCAACACCCTTTTGAAGCAATGATCTCACCTGCTTAAGTAGTTCAATAATAGTAAAGAACAAACTACTCTCTTGAAAATTATGTAGATTCACAGGTGATACTGGCTGTTGCAACACAGCAAACCCATACACAGTAAACTGTGGCAATAGTTTTACAGACATTACACATTACTCTTAGGGAGAAACTGCAAAATGAGCAGACCTGTAAAAAAGCGTGAAAGACACTTTATACAAATAAGGAGCATAAACTGTAAGTCTTCACGAAGCATAACAAACAAGGGAGGAGCCAGTAAGTAAAACAGTATTAGAGTAAACCTGAGCAGATCAGGGCATAAATCCAAAATCTCTCAAGATACTTGAAAACTGTCAATTTATGTATTACATTACCAGTGGAATACTGATCCTTCCCAGGGAAAGAATGAATGTGCAAGGTGAAAGCAGCTGTTAGGGATGATAGTTTCCAGTTTAAATCAGCAACTGTTACCATATAATGACAAACTGGTTATGGACACCTTCATCACACTGCAAGAGCCATGACAGATTCTGCAATATTTTCTTAAAAAGACTGATTTACAAAGTCGGAGTGGGTGGGGAGTTTTGGTTTTTTGACATTTTTTTCATTAAAAAAAAAAAAAAGCAGCCACAATTATCCAGTCAGACCCTTCTTGTCCTACAAGAGAATGACACAAGTTCTAGATTACAAGAAACTTACTCCACAGTTATAAGACTTACCACAGAAAAATCCTCCCCTTTAGCACTCAAGATGGCAGACAAGTTTACAAATCTGCAGATGGCCTCTCTTACAACATAATAGCAAGAGACTTTATAACATGTATCTATTTCTATACATCTCCAGTGCTGCTAGGGCAAGAAGTAGCCTTGGCATGTATTGCTTTTTTTTAAACTGCATCTCAAAATCATTAGTCCAACATATTTTGCTACTTCTAATTTTTTCTCTCAAGGTTTTCTGCATCTCCGTTGCTATGAGAAATAAGCAAAAAGACCACAAAGCAACATCACTTGCTCAGTCATTCACAGAAAGGACACACGCAGACCCCCTCAAAATATGTTCAAGATGGACATCATTAAAAAAAAAAAAAGGCAATGATTGATTAAATATCATTCAAATTAAAGATGTTAGCCTTCTCCCAGAATGGAGAAATGAAATTCAGGAGAGGCCTACCAGCAGCATTCAGAAGAGGACATACTCTTCACGCAACATGCATAACAAGGTAAGAGTACGTTAAGACAGTGAATCAGTTGGAAGCAACTCCTACAGCTAATCTCTCCTTCTCAGTGTTGGCAACACCTGAGCCAGCTGCTCAAGGAATAAAAAAAAATAAATTCCCTGATAACTCTACACTGTTACTAGTACATAGCTTTTTAGGAGTCATCAAGTTCTGAAACTGAGGAGTCAATGGATCTTTTGCAGCACTTAAGGAGTGGACCGGGAAGTAAAATGTATCAGCAGAAAGGCCTGGTAGTTTTCTGTTGAACTTATTTTCCCTATTACAGACATTCACATGCCTATGGATGTGTCTTGCAAGCAGGTTCCTATACAGAATGACTGCCCTGGCAAGCCAATCTAAATTCTAACCTTCTTTCAAGATAGCTTTATAAGGAGACTAGAAAAAAAAGGAGAATGTGCCTGCATGTGCGTGCATGAATGCATATATACAAACACTCCTCTAATTTCATTAGCAACAAAGTGATAAAGCCAAGTCTAAGCTCCTTAGACATATGCTGTCACAGTAAGTGGTTTCCCAAGTCACAGAAGTACTATGCAAGGTGAACTGAGTTCCCAGCAACGTAACTCAGTGTGCTCACTGAACCAACCACATTGCTTTAGCATCACTTCTTCCCTTTAACAGGGCTATTCCCTCAGCTTGATTTTTAACTATAGCATACATTTTTCTTAAAAGATTTCACTCAATGCTTTAAAAGCCCAAGTTAATGTTGGTTCTTCCTCCACTTACTGCAAGCTATATGCAGCTTTGGTTTCCCCAGCCACAGCTGTGCTAAGACTAGCAAGCTCAGAAAGCACGGGCCAGATTTTGTGTTTTACTTATTTCTCCCTCTCTGGACATAAGTCCAGCACTTTAAAAACTGCATTTGCTGGTGCATTTTAGAGGAACCAGTCTTTTCCCCACAGAATCCGAGTTGGTTTCCTGTCCAATTCAGCATGAGCAATGTCCCCCAAGCCTGAAAAAAGAGACAAAAACCTTGCTACACATCTACAACTCTGATGTTGGCAGTAAGCTAATTTTGGCAATGAAGATCCGCTCATATTGCACGTGTACACCTTTCCATGCTAGCTATGGTCATGTTCAAATGCCTGATAATTCTGAGCACAGCTCAGGTCAGGAAGTTGATGAACACTCACATATAATGATATGATCCCTTTTCCAATCTTCCAATGGAGAGCAGTAACAAGTTATGGGTTTGGAAAAGCCCCTTTTCCCTAAGCCACGCGGGTATGGCCATTTTCCATCCGTGGTCTCAATCACAGAGGCTTAAGGCTCCATCTCCTGTTAAGATCTACTTGGTGTTCAAGAGCCTCATGAGTGACTCAAAAGCTTTTATACAGACATGTGGCCGGGGCAGGGGGTAAGAGCGCTCTTTTTTTATTTTGTGCCAACTTCGCAGGTCGGAGGGACAGGTACCCTGCTCCCATCAGTACCTTCAGCAAGTACCTTGTCATCGATGACCGTGTGCGTGTCGAAAGTGATTTTGTACCGTGTGGGGCCTGGAACTGGGGGCACCGGCTGGAGCTGGCAGAGCGACCCCCTGCGGCTCCTCGCCCGCCCGCGGCGAGCTCGCAGGCCGTCGCCCGGGGCCCGAGCCGTCCGCCCCGCGCCGGGCAACGGTCCCGGAGGGCAGGAAGCACTTACCTAGGGAACTTCTCCTTCAGCTTCCTCAGGCTCTGCCGGGTGGGCTGCACATGCCCCAGGAACTGGGCTATTTCATCATACTGGGCTCGGGTCAGTTTCATGCCTCGTACGGCTTAACCGCGCGGCGCCGGGCCTGCGCGGCGGCAGGAGGAGCGAAGGGAGCGAAGGGAGCGGAGCGGGCCGGGCCGGGCCGCGCCGCGCCGCTTCTCTCCGACTACCGGCACCCCGGTGGCGGCAAGAGGCAGCAAGTTAGATTGCGGCAACCACGGGGCGCCCTTTGCTACGAGGCCGCTGCCAAGGCAGTCGGGGCAGCCGCAACTGCCGCTTGCTGCAGCTCCGCCCCGCAGCCCGGCCAGGGCGGTGCGGGGGGAAGGGGGGCGGGGAGAACCGCCATCCCGCGCAGCTCGGCTTTGCGCAGCCGCCCAGGCGGGAGGGGAGGGCGCGCCGTTTGAGCTCCGCTGCGCCCGGCGTGGAATCAGCGCTTCGCTGAGGGTGTCGTCAGCTTGTAACCCGTGGTTATGCCGCAGAGGTGGTTTCCTTTTCCTCGCCCTGGGTAGAGGAGACGCCCGATTTTGCGTCCTACTTGTTTTAACGTCTGCGAGGGCCCAAGGAACCGGTGGGGGCCGGTGATTTAGGCGTGGCGCAGCCCTGGGGTGTTCTCAGCTCGGCGCTGCCGCCGGGGCCCCTTGGGCCGAGTAGATCTACATCCGGTAGGTCGGCCTCTAGTTTGTCGCCCCTCTGTCAGTGCGGAGGCGGGCTGTGTAAGCCCTGCTGTTAAAGTATAATTTTCAGGGCCCTTTTCAAAAGTAACTTCCAAACGACTGTTTCTTCTGGTTTAAAGAAAAAAATAATAAAGGCTGAAGTAGTGGGTTTGAGCTGTAGATCCTGATGTGGCCCAAGTTGTTACTGGCTTTCAGCCTTAAAGATGTGTGCAGAAATGGCTCCCAACCAACTTTGTGCTTGGATTTGCTTACACGTTTGTTAGGTCTTGAACTTAAGCAAATTATATTGTTAAATATTTTTTTGATATCAGTAACTCTGTTGTAAGCCTTAGTTTCTGTGCTGGGGATTTTTATGATCTATTGAATGACTTGGAAGATAGGTTTGCCCTATTGCAAACAACATGTAATAACTAGAGGTTATAAAGAGAATTCGCTGTACATTTTAGAAATGTAAGTATGCCCTTCAATTTAATCATATTCATGAACTATGTACAGGCTACTGGAGTCCTAATGTTGAGGTTTCAAGCACTTGATAAATTAGTCTTAAAATTTAAGATTTTTTTTTTTTCTTAATTTTAGGATCTGTTCACTTGCTTTTTGTCTTGAGAGCTTTAAGATCACAGTTTAAGGGTTTTTTCCTACATCTCATCTTAGCCAGAATCTTTATGATGTTTCTTGCAGGTACAAAATCTGTATCTTTAAGGAAAAATTAATAGCACGAATACGTCAGTAGGGTCGTTCGTTTATGAATATTTGTCAGACTGTTTTCTAATTGACAGTGCCCAATCAACTCTCTATCACTTGATCATGGATTTTAGTGGCTCTTGTTTGGAACCAGGAATCTTCCTGGGAACAGCTATTTTAGGTTCTGTGGCCTAAACCACCACACATTCCTTACTCAGAGACCAAAAATATGTGAATTTGAGAAAATGTCTTTTAAAAATTGCATTACTTAATGGAAAGATGCTTTATGTCCTTTAGCTCTATCAAGTAGTATCCTTAAAAGTAGGAAAGAAATGTTTAGAGGGAATGGGGTGTTCCTTTCAGTCTGATACCCACTTTAAAGGCCCATGAGGATACAGTATTCTTATGCAATAGAAAGGGGCATTTTCCCCTATCTTTCCAAAGATGAGAATTACAAATTTTTGTTTTGAAATAGATTTTTTAAAAGGAGGTCCTTCTCCACTGCTACTCTTTTAGAAACAATCAATAGCACTTCTTTTTTGTTAAAAAAGCACAAACAACATCTTGCTGTCTTTGTTGAGGGATAACTTCCAGTCAAAGTGTTTTTAAAAACAGGAATGTTACTATCTATAACTTCTATCTCTGTTCATTTCACTTATTCACTAGTATATGTTACTGATCTAGTTTTCTTTTTAATAAATCAAATGATGCTTCAGTCTACAATGCACAGAAATGAAATAGGTTAGAGGAACTGCAGTATGAAGTTACCAGTCCAGGGTTCAAACTACAAACATCTGATGTATGTATGATGAATATATTGGATATGTTTTGTGGACTCCCCTACTGGAACCAGGTTTTGTATATTTCAGTTGTGTTTTTTTTTTTAAGTAAATAACCTTCTAGCATAAAGGTTCAGTAAAACCACGGGGAGCTAATATGCTATCATAAGGAGGTAAAAACCCTCAAAGGTGTAAACTGCTTTTCATTTCAAAGAAGCATTTTGCATGGTGAAATGCAAAACATAGATGAGAAGTTCCCTATGTAAAATATAAGCCACTCTTTTCCTAAGCTAGCTAATACAGAACTGTTCCAATGAAAAGCTCAGAAATCCAGTGAGAAAAAAGGAGAAAAGGGCTCAAGGAGTCTTAGAGATGGGAATGGTTGGATACTGGTGGAACATTCTCAGGAAGTTAAGTCTGTTGTTCTTGTGTTGTTTCCCTGCTATCTGCCTGTAGCAGCTGCTCCTGATTTTTGCCTTGGGGTTGGGTTCCAGTCTATTGTAGAAACTGTTTCCTTCCAAGAAGGACAGAGGATGGAAGAGAAAGAAACTGGAAAAAAAAAATGACTGGGGGTGATAAATGAGGGGGAAAGGAAGAGGAGTGGGACATAAAAGCTATAAGGGGAAGATAGGGAGACAGAATCACAGAATTGTAGGGGTTGGAAGGGACCTTGAGAGATCATCCGGTCCAACCCCCCTGCCAAAGCAGGCTCCCTATCTCATATTACATAAATAGGCGTCCAGACGAGTCTTGAATATCTCCAGAGAAGGAGACTCCACCACCCCCCTGGGCAGCCTGTCCCAGGGCTCTGTCACCCTCACTGTGAAAAAGTTCTTCCCCATGTTGGTGCGGAACTTCCTGTGCTCCAACTTGCAGCCATTGCCCCTTGTCCTGTCCCCACGGACCACTGAAAAGGGGCTGGCCAATTCCCCCTGCATCCCATGTCTAAGATATTTATAAACACTAATTAGGTCCCCCCTAAGTCTTCCTTTCTCGAGACTAAACAGTCCCAGTTCACTCAGCCTGTCCTCATACAGGGGGAGGATCACCTCCTTTGACCTGCTAGACACACTCTTCCTAATGCATCCCAGGATCCCATTGGCTCTCTTAGCCACCAGTGCACACTGCTGGCTCATAGCCAACCTGTCATCAACCAGGACCCCCAGGTCCTTCTCCACAGAGCTCTTCTCCAGCAGGTCATCTCCCAGCCTGTACTGATACAGTGGGTTATTCCTCCCCAGACAGAGCAGAACACCTGGCAGAGGACTTCCAGTAATGACCATCATTCCTTGCAGGTAGTCTTGGCTACAGTTGATGTAGGACAGTAGGTAATGGACCCTTGCGCTGTTTTTTATTTTGTGTTAGTTTGTAGTTTAACGCTTGTCATTAGTAGGTGCCCCCCATCACCTTAAGAAGACGGTTGCATAGTGTGATTTATAGCTGAGTTCAGAGGTAAAATACCATTCGTTATTCTCCACAGAGCTGTGTTTTGAGAATATGTAATTATAGTATGATATTATAAGGAATCAATTAATGCACACAGCGTAAATTTTGATTTTATGACCTTGCAGCTATCTTTTTACTTTACCCTATTTCTTCATAGACACAATCTCTGGTCCATGTTGTTTTCTGTAACAAAATTAATGCAAAGACTGCGAGCAGTCATATATTTTCCAATCTATTGATTGTAGATGCTACTGTTGGGAGCTACAGTAAGATGAGAATCTCATTTGCAACTGATTTGAGTACTTGTTACAATTTTCTAATGTTTGTAATATCCCTACTTTGTTCAGCTTGGTGCATGTGAAATTCAGGTCTTCTTACTTGCCATTTTTATATTCTAAGAAAAAAAGCTGAGCATGCTTCCACTTAACTTGGTAGCGACTGTATCTGTAACAGGTCTAATAAACACCTCCACAGGATACAGTTGTTACCTCATAAACAAGGAGAGCCCTCAATTTATGATCTACTTTATATCCATAGGTTTTAATGTACTTTCTGAAAGTGATTGTATTGTGAAACAAACCATGATATCTTCAGTATGTATTAAGCAAACAAATAAAAAAAGGAACAGTTGGTCTATACATCACTGTTAAGCATTAACTGTTTTGCCAATTCGCAAGGTAAGTCACCGTAAGTTTCTGGTTTTCTCCACTAACAGTATTCATAGGATTGTTTGATACCACAGCAGTGTGGAGAACACAACAGAATAGAATGATTATATGTAGTAAAATACTGCTTAAAAAAGTCAGGCAGGCATTATTTTCCTTCTGTGTTTTCAGTTTTGTTCCTCATAATCATAGAAGTCATTGAGGCAAATCAATCTACTTTCCTGTACTATTAATATACCCAATATGTCTTCTTTTAAAACACTTGTTGAAGTAATTTTAAAGAAAAAAAACTCTGGATACCTACAATGTTTTGAAAGCCCTGCTTTATATGCATGGAGCCTGATCTATGGTCAATTGAAAGTCTATCAATTTTAATGGACTTGAGCTGCTTATATGGTACTAAGCTGCATGTTTATGTATTTTCTGTAACAAGCTGTAAAAGATTTTTTTAAAAAATGATGAGTTATTTAAAAATCAATTTCTATAACTGAGATGGGAATGCTCCCTAAGTGTTCTTACACTGCCACTGTAGTTCCACATGATGAAATTTCTGAAGTTTGGATTTGCTGTTTTAAGCTCTCAGTAGTCAGATACAGAAAACCATATGAAAATACCTTTCTGGTTTCAAATTAAATTCTTTAAAGCTAATTTCCCCTCTTTTCCTATATGTGTTAAAATATCATTAACTACTGCATACTGCTTTTTTCCTAAGGGATTTCAGCTTCATTCTCTGCACAGAGAAAACCCTGTAGTTGTGTGATGGATTAGATTGTTTTCTGTAGGACCTCTGCCTCATTTATTGCAGAATTTGGAATATGTATTGGGTGAATGAAGCAGGAACTATGGAAAGAAAACCTAAGTATAAAGATAATTTGACTGCTGACCAGGAAATCCAGGTTGACTCTGTTGTGGACTTTTAATGTAAGATTAGAAGTCATTTGATGGAATCTTCTTTCCATGCAGCTTTTTTCAACACAACAGCCACATTCTGTGCCAGCCAACTAATTTAATTACAAAGGTGCCATAAGCTGCTGGCTAAAGAGATCATCCCAATCTGCTCTGGCCTGTTTCAGAGTAATACCTGTGCACTTTTGTTGCTGCTACAGCTGATTGTATGCATACATAGTCAGATCAACTGATGCAGCTGAAAACTGAACATGCAAAAAAACCCCCAAAACCTTAAAATATTAATTTTTCAGCTAATCAACTTGTGAGTCCCTCTCACTGAACAGCCTTTTAAATGTTAAGTGCCAGCACATGGGAGGAAATGGGGATGCATAGCCAGAGGCAGGAGGGCTACTCTTTCTGTTGACAGTAGGAGAGCCTTGGGGGATTAACCTCACAAATTAGACATCTAAATTAGGTGCCAAACATTAAGCAATATGATTATCCTGCATATGTTCTGCTAAGAATTTACATTTGAGAACATCATTTCACTAAATGCTAAGCACTACCAATGAAACTGGGTTTAATGTTCCACCTTGAGCATCCACACAA